>LQNS02277220.1:1243542-1256599 GCA_001587735.2 Parhyale hawaiensis | reverse complement strand
ACAGTAGATTCTACATTCCTGCCTACCCAGTTAAAAAATTCCCACGAACGAAGCCGCGCATCGAGGTGCTACTGCACTGCTCGATAGCCGCCATGCGCGTTTTGAGGCTTACATTGGCGACCTTGTTCGAACAAAATACACCTGGGTAGTGTGCTCCTCGCCGCGCTTGCCCTGCAGTATTCCACGGATATTCCGCCGGTACTCGTGCGGAAAGTCGGTGGAACACGACAGAAACAAGCACGGCGAAGCGCTCACTGCTGGCCTGTGCTCGGGTGTATTTTATTCGGAACGAAGTCGCCGATGCCAGTCTACAAATACGCATAGCAACCCTGCAGTGCCGTAGCGCCTAGAATGTCCCGTTTCATCTCTCGACTGTGAGAGTAGCATATGCCACCTTCGCTCCTCCGTAAGTTTTTAATTGAGCGTCTTCATAACGAGGAGACATCTGAAAAATTTCGAAACATCTCTTGTAACACATTTAAACATTTCTTAAAAGTCAGCCCCGGGCTATTCAGAATTTCCGTCGATATAGGTGACATGGTACGTTTAGAATTGACCCTCGAATTACCCTCGCGAATGTTCGAAAGGACAACAGAAAAGTCCGCAAATTTTTTACAGTTTATTGTTCTCTTCCCAGGATATTTGATATTTCCAGGGACGGTTTTCTTTTTCCCACCTCTGAGACTATGGTGGTCTCCTCGTTTGTAGTTGGATCATTAGTTTGACTTATAATACGTAGTCATTTTATTGGCACCTGACTAATATTTAAAGACAGTAAAATTGCTGATGTCTCAGGAAAAATGGCCGCGTTTGCTTACATTTGCTTAGATCCAGTTCATTGTACAACAGTATGTGAAGGAAGATGTCGTCATTGACTGGGTAGGGATCTTAATTCGAACGAATGGCTACTCTGTTATGGAAAAAATATAGCTACTTAAGAACTGGACTCGCAGTGTAGCTGTCTCCATGCCCTGCAGCCCAAAGAGCACAGCGGCACGTCAACTGCCCACTTCAGCCTCTTCATGCACTGGAGCCTAGCAAGTCAGCGGCACCCTAACCGCCCACTTCAGTCTCTCCGCACGCTGGAGTTCAATAAGAACAGCGGCACCCCGACTGCCCACTGCGGCCTCTCCAATGCGCTGGAGCTCAACAAGCACAGCGGCACCTCCGCCAGTCTCCCATCTGGCCTAATTTTTGTCTCACGACCCACTGTCCTCCGCTAAATTGAATCTAAAGTTTGCTTTCGTCGTTCGTTATTGACACTCGCTAATTGCCTTGCGGATGCGACACATCGTGGTCGTCTGGCGATACTTTTGTACAACACGGCATGTGCAGCGAGCTATTACGACGGTTTGTCTGCTCTTTTCCTATACAAAGGAAGCGAGATATGATGTAGAGAACATTGTGCCTCCTGCGACTGGCTCCAGGCGCTTGCAGTACGTTCCTCACAAGCCAAAGGGACTCGTTTTAACTTGTGATATTCCTTCAAATATTCACTCTTAAAGTGAATGGAAAAATGTTAACAACCTTGTGCTGTAAACCCCAAGCATGAAGTTATGAAGGACTTTATACCTTCATGACCCCAAGTTTGTTTACATAAGAGCCTGTGATTTTTTTGTATTTTTTTTTTTGAGGAAAGGAACGCTATGTAAATGCAACACCGATTTCGCTGAGAATATTACAGTCGTATATTTATTGTAATCATGGCTGCACCTTGACTAACGAAAAATACAGTATATGAGGTGCAAAAAACGATAAACAGGGAAACGTTACGGAGATTATTTACAAACACATGATGGCTGCCGCAAGGCTGTAGGGAGCGAAATTTTCAATGCGAGCAGCAGAAATATTTTTTTTAACCTCTCGAAACAGCATTGTTTGGTATTTATTACGATTACTTTTGGCCACTCGGCCAGTTAGAAGGATGGTAATTCATTAATTTTCATTGTTCGTTTTCAGCCAGAACAAACTGTACTGCTCTCCTGTTTCGAAATAGCAGCAGTATTGTCTTCTGGCATTTAATATCAAATCCAAGATGAACCAAGCTGGTGTTTTTTTTTAGTTTAGGGGTTAAACTTGAACCGACGACTTGAGTACGATCCCCGGATGCAGGTGAGATAGCAAAGATTGCTGCACTTCATCACATCGGTCAAAGGAGGCTTCACCACTTTGTAACTATTCAACTTCTTGACGTTAATCTTTAGTTTGAGTATGACGACGGAAGTACGTTTAATTCTGTCAATGTATCGGTTACCACTTTAAGTTGTAGAATCACAACTGTGGGCGTGAACTGGGAAGAGATGTCCGTGCAATTTCTTTGCCGCACTTTTTTGCCTGTTGGCAACACTATCATGAAAATACGCGTCGCGTACTGTTTCTATATTTGTCTCATGTAACTGTTTTCTGTCAGTAATTTCTTCCTATCTCTTACATTGAAATAAACAGTTTGTGAAAGAACTGCGCTTTCCAGTCACTGGACATCGATTAACAACGTGACCTCCAACGAAACAAATTTGAACTATTACGATATGGGAAAAACTCATCCCTACTGAATCTACGTCCTACACGACGAGAGATGGGAACGCAATCGAAAGAATGCAACTTTAAGGGACAATGGGGTAAGAATAGAAGATAATGCCACCTTTGAAGATTACGTGGCTCGAGTTGTTACAATAGGCAAGAAATGGAGCAGATGGGTGCTTCGAACTTTCTCTTCACGAGAGGCAGACACAATGCTCACCTTATGGAAACAACTAATACTGCCGAGGATAGAATACTGTTCACCTCTCAGGATGCCGAGCAAACGGAAAGACCTAGAATGCCTCGAGGCTATCCAGAGACGTTCACCGCTAAAATCCAGGGCATGCAAGAACTAAACTATTAGAAAGACTTGCTCAACTTCAAAAGTACTCAATTCAACGAGATTCGAGCGCTTTACGATCATGTATGTTTGGAATATTCTAGAAGGAATTACTGTCAACGTCAATGAGCTAATCCCGGCCAGACACTCAGACCGTATTGGTCGTACTTGTGAATTGCGAATTCCGATCAAAACTGGTGGTGATGCGATAGCCACAAAATATTCCAATAGTTTCGTTGTCCGGAGCGAGGTTATTCATCAAACTGCCCCTTCACATTCGAAATGCCACCGGTACAGAGACTGCGAAATTTAAAAACTTGCTTGAGGAATACCTACTGAAAGTGCTAGATAAACTAGCTGTAAGGGGCTACGTAAATTGTGGGGAGAACTCGCTGTTAGCCACCCCGCTGGTCACGGCCTGCAGCATTACCTCTGCACAAGATGGGTGGCGGGCAAAGCGCCACCGGGACCTCGTCCGAAGAATCATCAAGTATGCTTGACCAGAGTTTCTTAATGGGCTGAGTTTATGTTCCTTACTATATAGATAAAGTTTGAACTATGCATCTTATATACCGGTGGCACTGCAATGGCTCCTCAGCATTTGTAAATTTTCGCCCTGACGAAGGCACTATCTCGACCAGTGCTGAAAACTTGGCTAAATAAATATAAGTCTGGCGACGACCCTTCATAATGTTAGTAAAGATTGTGTAGGTTTTTGCATCCACTAGACGGCCTGTGCCCCATCGGGTCACCATCACAATCTTCATTGCTTCTCAAAGGAATATTCAACACTCTGCCTCTAAGCTATGACAAGTACGTATCTACGGCGTAGTTCAGTTGTATTTTCCTTATTAATGCTACGTTTAACGTACACGTTTATGCAGCTGAGCTCAGGTGGGCCCCCTGCCATTGATCCCCCATTGATAAAATCTTCACCGCTCGAATTTCTTCTTATCCTATAGCGAATGCTGATATTCCTTTTAGCTTTAACACTAATAGCTGATGCTATTCTTCAATCGTTTTAACTACTGATACTAGCCGGGCGACTAAAATTTCAGAATTTCTAATATTGTGTTTAGTCGACCTATGCAACAATCGGTATCTAAGTTACGACGCTCTTTAAGATTCCGTCTCATCCTGACTCCTGAACCATAACGTAGATTGTATAGCGGACCCTAAAACTTACCCCAGGAGGGTACCTCCACCACTGACGCTCGAATTTCTTCCTATCTTGAAGCGAATATTCTGTGTGCCAACAAGCAAGGTAAATAAACAATTAAACATATAAACATATAAGGAAACAAGTAACTAAACAATCAAATGGCACAGACATTTAGCATAAAATAGATAGCCAGGTTACCATTATCAGTACTTTCATCATCGTTAGGCTCCTTGTCGTCATTTATTGATGGCACGGATCAATGCTAACAGAATATTTTCCATCATCCCGAACGATGAACAATTGCCGCGCTAATTTCTTCGTGTGAATTTTTAAGTGCCGGGAACGCTAGTGGATGATAATAATAACTAGAGCACTCTTAGAGGGCATACCTCAGCCAAGCAAGACATTCTTAGCTCAAAATTCAAAGTTATCCTATAGTTACTTTTTCCTTTTCAACATCACCAAAATTTCGTCAATTGTGCCTCTTGATAGTAATAACAGCTTTTGCAACTTTCTTGAAGATCAGTCTGTAACTATTTTGAGTAATGTTTTAACGAACATTTTGACAAACCTTTGTCTCACACACAAACGGACAAACCGAGCATCACTAAAATTGGCCATTTGTGTATTTCAACATTTCTAATAATTTCTGCAAACTTCATAAAGATCCGTCCACAAATTATTGGGTTATATTGCTGATAAACATAAACTCAAGCATAGATACAAACAAACGGACAAACAGATCATCACGAAAATTTACTCATTTTCTCTCCCTAACATTCCTAACAATTTGTACGAATTTTATGGCGATCCGTCAATAAGTTTTCAAATCATGTTTCCAAGAAAAAATGACAGACAAACAAACAAACGGTCGAATAGCTCTTCTCCAAAAGTTAATATCATGTGTTCCTCATAACATGCCTAGATTTAAAAAAAATTAACAAGCCAACGGCTCTGCTGCCTTTTAGTCGGTGATATTTATTTTCTGGCTGATGACGTTAGCTGGTTGGAAGGGGGGGGGGGGCGGCACCAATTTCATACTGTTCTTCAACTGTCTAAGCATCACATATTGTGCACATGTATTAAATTCAGATATTTGATTCCTTAGAAGTCTTGAGGAATATAATAATCGGTAATCAGTTTACCAATCACCTGAGTTTCCATTTCGCTGATAACGTTAATTGTCTCTAGGAGGTCTCGCGAGCCTCGAGCGTGAGCTTTAATAAGTGAGTGATGTAGTGTAGGTTATTGAATTACACCAGAGAACTGGCTGTCATCCACTCACTCAGACAGGTTAACCTCCGAAGTACGAGTATTGGGGGTCGGGCTACAGCCATTTCCTAATGCAGTGGTTTGCACCAAAGAGGGCTGAGATGCGCTCCAGTTATAGTTCCTTTTTAGCAACCCACCAACAAACTGTTTTGCATTATACATATAGTGGAATAATGTCAATTACAATTTCAGAAGACTGTTCGCCGTCATCCCTCAGTACTGTAACTAGCAATGAGCTGATAGAACATTTCCTATGGGCTGCAACGATGCGGTCGCGTGCCGTTGTTAACAAAAGAACCGTAGCATGACATTCTTCATTTGTGACAGTTCGGTGGGGAGTTCTGAATAAACTGTCTGAGGGGAGAGAGAATAAATAGATTGTGCTGCGCGAATCTCTTCGTGTTTCAAAATCTGAAGTAAATCCCGAAGCTTCGAAGATTTAGTGAATACTAGCAGACAGAACACGCGGTTTCTCAGTCAAATAATTGAACCATCTGATACAGTGCACAATATAAGGTTGTATTGAAAAGCGAATGTTCAGTATTTACGTCTATTATTAAAGATTAAATCAGCTACGTCTACACAAGCTGTGAAATGAGAGTAGTTTTATAACCGTCATGAGCAGTTCTACTGCTCATGGTGCATTTGAAACATAGCATGCTTGTACCAACTGAAATCTCAACTACTAGCAATAAGCTTACGATTCATTGAAACTGACTCGTATTACAATACCTATATTAGCAGTACGATAGCGTCATTATCATATATTATTTTTCCACTGGTTTTCTGCTCTAAGATCGAGAAATTTTTCGCCGCGGGAACTGCTAGTATGTCAATGTGACACATATCAAGCCAGTGCCACATATAGCCAGACCTTGCCACAGATAGCGAGCCAGTGCCACATATAGCCAGACCTTGCCACAGATAGCGAGCCAGTGCCACATATAGCCAGCCCTTGCCACAGATAGCGAGCCAGTGCCATTTATACCAATCTAGAGCCGTACATGATATACAAGTATTAAAATATTATTGTAGAGAAAGTAGCTCTGAGTAGAATACAGAAGCTATAGATGTATGCACTAGGAATAAATGAAAGCTGCTGCGGCGCACAGAATTTAGTTAGTTATACAAGTAGCTACCTTGTTGCAGGTCGCAATAGTCGGAAATGTCGTAAATACATGGAAATGTCGACTACTGCAACTGCTGTATAGTCAAGAATACATGCCGTACAAATTATACCCAGTCCGTTCAACGTTATTATTGGGGCACGTGGCTTATGAAAGACACGGACGAGCGATCCGCTGCCATTCTAAACCATGAAAGCTTTCCATTTTCATTCACTGCACTGACTGCCGGATAACAGAAATAGATATGAATTACCTTGCTCTTGACAAGACCAAGAGAATCATGAATAATAACGTCGAATGCAACAAAAGGAGTTCAATGAACTGTGCATCTCTGCAATATGCCCTGCAAAATAGATTAATCTGCTATAGCTAGCACCTCAGTAATACGTCCATATGTAGCTACATCAAATATCTTACACCAAACTGTCGCTAGCCAAAGTTACAGGGCTGGTTTAAGCACTAGGGAAGGTAGGCGCGTACTTAGGGCATCAAAGGAAGGGAAGGAGGCACCATAGATTTATCATTCATTATCCCATATATTTAAATATTTATCGTCACAAATTTTTCAACTTACTGCTCATTTTCTCAGTTGAAACAACTAAAAATCCTGTCAGAACAACAATGCAACAAGTCAAGCTGCATGGATGCCATATCTATAAAGTATATATACTGTATGTAGTTAGAGGCAGAAGTGTTACTCTTTTTACGTAAGATCAGCTCTGAGGATCTGATCAAAGACCTGACAGTTGAAAGGAAAAAAAAGAAGGAAGAAACATTCAAATGTGAAAGTGTACAAAATTAAACATCGTTTTCTTTCTCAGTGTTAGGTTTGTTTCATTTCGATGGATATAGTTTTAGTGACTTCGTAAGTTTATATTTTCGAATAGTGGAGCCAGAAAGAAACTCCGCACAGACAATATTTCCATAAGATACTAAATTACTCCACAATAACCTATTTTGCGACCGATTAATCAACATTTCCTCTTTTAATTGCTATACTGCTTCATGAAATATTATTTATACTAATCATGTATTCCCGTCAATAGTAATAAGATAAAATGAAACATGGAGAAAAAGGAAGTCCGAATATTGAAAAAAATGTTATCCTAAGTAGTTTTTAATCAATATTATGTACAAACAATGAGGAGTTGTTATTATTTAGTAGCATAACTCTTCTATCATAAGTAGTGGCATCTCTTAAATTAGTTCCCTACAGAACTCCGGTAGAAGGGCTACCACTTTTAATTTTCTCCATGATTGATCAAGATATTGAATATATTCGTTGTTCTATCATATATTCTCTATTAGATTCAAGGTTGGTGACTGCATGGGCAGGCCAATACAAACATGCCATCGTAATGGGGTAAAAGATGTTCGTCCAACATGTCTCGGTATTTGGACGAAATAAATCCGCCGTTTAAAAGGACCACGGTCTTTTTTACCATGATCGCGATCGGTCCCCAGATCATGAGAGAACCTTCTCCACCTTGTAGTGTATAAGCAGTACACCTGGGATGAAGCGCTTTGTCTTTTCTTAGTCGAACAATCTGCCTTCCATCACCGCCTATATAACCTACTGAACTTACTTTCGTTAATAAATACATACCACTCTCCGCTAGTATGACGCGTCAAGTTCCTCATGGCATTCGACGAGCTTTACACGGCAATTACGATTTGCGTCTTTCGATGCAGCCTCTCAGCTCAAATTCTGTCAACAATTATTAATTGTGCAAACTGAACACTTTTCCATAAGGTTACAATGGTTTTGAAGCTCAGTTTCAGAACTGTAACTTCTAATACTTTGGATTTTCAATGCTCGTTCTTCTCAGTAGAAGGTTGCCCTAGGACGGCCTGATCTTTGGCTATCTCCAACACTGCCAGTTTCCTGATGTTTTTGCACCATCAGTCGAACAGTCACATTTAATTGAGTCGTCTGCTTATATCTCAGTTGGATAATCAAGTATCATGGAGTTGTATAAATTTCCGACGATCACAGAGACAGGGGCGAGGCATTTGAGAAGATAATATCTAAATTGTATAAACGATAAAGTTTTTTACAGTGGAGCAACTGTTGGCGAAATTAGAGGCGCCTTATTATCTAAAATGGAGAAGAATTTACTGCATTCGTGTCTAGTTCTAAACTGTGGAGTTTCTCGTCGCCCTGTGCATCTTAGTCGCTCCACGTTTGAAAGAAAATATCTATTGAAGTGTCATCAAAATTTGTATATTGGTAGAAAAAATTGGCAATTAACTCCGCGATGAATCTATAGCTAAACAGTTTACCATGATCAATAACATGAAATTTAGTGTAATCATACGAAAATATTGCCAGTACAGAGTTTCTTTTGGGCGTCAGTAGAAATAGGGGTGGGGGGCTAAAATCTTAAGTGCTTAGGGCTTCTAAAGGGTTTAATCCGATCCTGCATATTTACCAGTACCACCTGGCTTAATAAATAATGCACTCGTGGTTCAATTATAGCACAGCACTCGGAAGTTCAACTTGTAGCTTACGGTATGCAGCATCTAGCCGTAGCCACCACATGGCTTCACACGTAGTATGCATTAGGCTCAATTATCGTACAGCAGATAACAGCAGCAGACCATGCATATGATAAATAAAAAAATAATTAAATACACATTATTAGGTACACATATGGGCATGGTATAAATGCAGGAAGCACAGCTCATCACTAAAGTTATACACTTAGAACGGAAATAATAAATAGCTTTATCGCAAGAATTGACCACATCTCGACTATTTGGCTATAAATTTCAGTGAAAATTTCACAAAAAGTTAAACTTATGATGTCATAGTATCTTTAAATTTTCAAAGAAATAATCGTGCTGGTTCTAGAAAAAATTCTTTTAAGTCAATTTTCCTAATTTCACTGAGCGGCGATAATAACTTTTTGACTAGAAAAAAGAAAAAACAAAATATTCACTGTTTTATCTCTCCAAAGGAGCAAAAATGAACAACACAAATGAAAAAAAATATGTTTCAAACAAGGAATCATTAATCAAAAGTTTACGATGGCTGAAAAAGTCTTATTTTGCCAACATCATCCCCATGACGCTTACTAACTGCAATAATCCTTGAATCCATGCAGCCAGTTAGTCTCTTTATTGCAAAAGGTGAAACTGCCCTTGTGCTGCACCAACAGCATCCCACAAGACAAATTTCGAGTTGTACTGCCTCCCATCTGCGTAAATTTCCCTTTTCAGAAGGGTCCAGAAGGTTTCAATTGGGTTTAGATCAGGTGAGCACGGTGGCCAAACTATCAGTTTCTCTCCATGGAACCCCAAAGAGTCCAGAAATGCTGTGGTAGTACGAGCAGAGTGAGAAGGCGCATTATCATGAATGAAAATCAGGTTTCGAAGCAACGAAAGGGGAATGTCATCCAGTCATGGGACTAAGGCGTCCTTCAACATGTCACAATATGATGCAGATGCAATTTTCACGCCATCAGGTACTCTAACCGGACCTTCAAGTCGATCCCCTGTGATACCAGCCCATATCATAACTCCACCTTCATGTTGTTGACGTTTAACGCGTTGATGACACTCACCTCCAGGTAGCACCCAACCCTCACACTACCCATCAGGTCAATCAAGGGATGCCCGTTTTTTTGGTAAAAAGAACATAATTCATGTTGAACTTCAAGTATTTGTCTGCCCATTCCAACCTCAAGATTTTATGTCTTGGGGTCAGAGGAGGCAATTTCAGAGGGGATTTAACAGAAGCAATGGGGCGAATGATGCCATTTATTGTGGTTTTAGGCACTGCATGAAGCCCAGCAGCCGCATTACTTTATTTACTTGTTTGCCTGGGTCTTTTACGTAGCAGACGAACCAAATTTCTCATGTCTCTATCAGTAACAGTCCTTGAATACCCAGCATCTGATCGTTATATCCGTGGGGAAGGGTCCTTCAAGAATCTTGTCACTGTGTCAATATGGCGTCCTATTTTTCGGAAAATAAAATCAGGAGAAGTGCCTTTAGCAGTTTCTTTGATGATGATTTCTTTCTCCTTGATAGAGCTTTGCCACGTCCCATTTTAGCAGAATGTACAAGAAGCTATTATTGTCGTTCATCTCAACAAGAGAAAAAATGCAAAGAGTTGTCAATCATGAGACCCACAGTATTGCCATAAAATCTCACGATTTCCCTGCAAGTTTCATGAAAATTTGATAGCGCAAAAAATGAGATATGGTCAATTTTGTGCTGAAGCTAGTATTTCCATTCTAAGTGTATTAGATACAAAGTTTGGCTAATGCTATCGTCAGATACTACACTTTATGGCTTCCCATTGTTTGACCTCAGTTTGGTAAGAGTATACTGTGCCATCGGCTGTACATCTATCCACTACATAATAAAACACAGTTGTTGGTCGCTTGCTTGCTCTCTTGCTCCCTTGCTCTCTGGCTATCTTGCTTGTTCCAATGTTGGTCCGTCTCTCTGTCACGCAGTTAAGAGTTTAATGCCAGAAAATTCATGTAGCTACTGAAAAACAAGTTGATATACCATACAATTTCAGCGCTTGGAGTACCGGCGACAAATATAGCTCTGGATCTCCGGCCTCTGGATCCTTGGCGCTAGATCCCCAGTCTCTTGATTCTTAGCCTCTGGATCCCTGTTTTCATTGCTGAATGATATCATAGTAGTTGAATCTTCACGCTGAGCAGACGCCTTTCTATATTGAATTTACATCGCAGCCAAATTTCGACGTTGGAGGTTCAACAATCAGTTGGTATCTACAATACAGTGAGCCCTGGGCATTTCCAGTGAATTTTGACTGAACTATATTTTCTTAGGGCAGCTTAACGTTTGATCAATTCCAAGCTGATATTCACGCCTTATCTTGCAAGGGGCCCATTTTGTTATCGCAAAACTCAAGGGTGCACAGTACAACTAATGGAAGATCAAGCCTGCAAACATGAGACCTGTAATACAGCACCACCAATACTGGGAACAGGAACAATAAGAAGCTCAACCACAAAATTTTTGCCGTCTTTTTTTGACGGCTGGGCCCTCAAGTAGAAGAGCTAAAGATGAGAGCACGGAAAAGGATCAATGAAGAAAATGAAGAAGCAAGTCACAGAAGATTCCGCACCGGCCTATAGGTATAAGGCAAACATAATTTATTGCGTGAAGTTTTTCACGAACGGGTCCACTATTATACTAAAATTCTGTGAACCGTGCTTATTTGCTTGTACCACGGTTATTTACTCGCTCGTGTCTTGTTTGATACTGCTTTTTCGCTTTTAGACGGGAAGAAAGTCGAGGGACTAGTGCATAGCACCATTCTTTCCATGGATTATCTCTTTCATTCGCTTGTATCTGTGATACGCACGTGGAACCAGCCCCTCGGTTGCAGGAACGGGCTCGATAATTTCAAGTTGCTACTGAAAATACAACTGGAATACCTAGCATATAATTGAATTTGCTTTCAGGCTACGTGTTAAATATTCGCTAGAGAAGCAAAGAAGCTGTTGATGGCAACCAGTACGGGCAGGAGTGGACGGCCGAATAGTGTGTGGTCTATGACCAGCTGAATAACACCTGTTTTTTCCGGAAGAAAAGACAATCGTGATGACGACCCAACGAGTCACGGGCCGTCTAGTGTTAGATAATTTGTAGCGCAGGGCCATTACGGATCATCTTCTGGAGACTTGTCAGAATTTTCGATCCTGGTCTTGAGACTAAGAACGCATTTCCATATCCTAACATCGAGGGAGTCAGTCTACTTTGGAGAAAATTATCATGCTTGCACTAGTTGACTTCGGTACATTCATCAACTGACTAACCATCATACATCATTACTAGGGCGCCTCCTATATAATCTCTCTACGAGGGGTGTGCGTCAAGATAACTTCACAGATTTTTTGAAGACCCGTCTTCATTTTACATACTTTCGTAACTAACCTTTTTCTGGAGACTAGGCTACAAAGACCAACTAAAATAATCATAAAATATTAGTGCTCTTTCTATCATTTCATCTATGTATAGCAGCACAAGCGTCCCCCGCTTTAGAATAGGTGCAGGAAAACTTTTACAAAAGCAAACACCAAAATATTACTGAAACTGAATTAATTCCCCGTCGCGTATCCTAGGTCCCAACGGATGAGCCTTCAGTACATGTAAGTGTTTCTTTTGGAGCCAAAATTCTCCGTCAAAGGAAGCCAGCAAGCTGAAGGATGTCTGTATACTGCCCCGTGAAAAATCTTCGCTTCGTCTGAGCTTTGTGGATCACTGAGAGCAAACATATGTTTCGATATATGGAGAAAGTGATAAAAATCAGAATCCTCAACCTCTGAAAATATCTTCATTGTTTCGATGTCGAGAACTGTTTCAAACTAAATATGCGTTCACATAGAGGGATAAAGAATTCCCTTCTGCTATCTTCTGTAATCTGGTCATTGATCCCCATGAAAGTACATCTTAATTACAATATCTGCAACCTGGCCAATTTTTCACCTATTTCGCTAAGAGCGTGACACGAAACATAGAAATATATAAACACTAGTGGCCCGGGCCGTCATTATAAATGACGGTAGAAAATTAGCACCTCGGGGAAACCCCCTCTGTCTCCTGTGCTTAGTACTGTTCAGAGGCTTCTTTAATGAAAATTCAGCATTC
>LQNS02277220.1:1220253-1237881 GCA_001587735.2 Parhyale hawaiensis | reverse complement strand
TAAATTTTCCAAATTTTTCTCCAGTTCCTGAGCGTTTTAGAACGCTGCTCTGACCTTACACCGAGGTTATCCTAATAGAACGTTTCTCGGTCACTGTACAGCTACATAAAATTGAATTTGCTTTCATGCTACGTGTTGAATATTCGTTAGAGAAGCTGTTAATGGCAACCAGTACGGGCAGGAGTGGACGGCCGAATAGTGTGTGGTCTATGACCAGCTGAATAACAGCTGTTTTTTCCGGAAGAAAAGACAATCGTGATGACGACCCAAGGAGTCACGGGCCGTCTAGTGTTAGATAATTTGTAGCCAGGGCCATTACGGATCATCTTCTGGAGACTTGTCAGAATTTTCGATCCTGGTCTTGAGACTAAGAACGCATTTCCATATCCTGACATTGAGGGAGTCAGTCTACTATGGAGAAAATTATCATGCTTGCACTAGTTGACTTCGGTACATTCATCAACTGACGAACCATCATACATCATTACTAGGGTGTGTATAATCTCTCTACGAGGGGTGTGCGTCAAGATAACTTCACAAATTTTTTGAAGACCCGTCTTCATTTTACATACTTTCGTAACTAACCTTTTTCTGGAGACTAGGCTACAAAGACAAACTAAAGTTATCGTAAAATATAAGTGCTCTTTCTGTCAATTCATCTATGTATAGCAGCACAAGCGTTCCCCTCCTTAGAAGAGGTGCAGGAAAACTTTTACAAAAGCAAGCTCCAAAATATTACTGAAATTGAATTAATTCCCCGTCGCGTATCCTAGGTCCCGACGGATGAGCCTTCAGTACATCTAAGTGTTTCTTTTGGAGCCAAAATTCTCCGTCAAAGGAAGACAGCAAGCTGAAGGATGTCTGTATACTGCCCCGTGAAAAATCATCGCTTCGGCTAAGCTTCGTGGATCACTGAGAGCAAACATATGTTTCGATATATGGAGAAAGTGATAAAAATCAGATTCCTCAACCGCTGAAAATATCTTCATTGTTTCGATGTCGAGAACTGTTTCAAACTAAAATTGCATTCACATAGAGGGATAAAGAATTCCCTTCAGCTATATTCTGTAATCTGGTCATTGATCCCCATGAAAATACAACTTGATTACAATATCTGCAACCTGGCCTATTTTTCACCTATTTCGCTAAGAGCGTGACACGAAACATACCAATATATAAACATATAATACTAGAGTGTCCGCGTGGTCAAGAATGACAGCGAAGAATATGAGACGATCGACCCGTTTTCATTTAAAATGCCTTTGTGACTTATATGCTTCTGAAGTATACGCTACGACAGCCGACTCAAATTGTCATAAGAGATAAGTGCTGTCTCTTTCTATTCATCTAAGAAGCACAATCGTCTCCCACATTTCAGTCACACGTGGAAAATCTTACATTAGCAAGCAGCAAATCATTACTGAATTTAAATGAATTCACCACCTCGTATACTACCTACCGAATAAGCTTTCTGTACATCGAAGATTTTGTGTTGAAGTGAAAACTGCTCCATCAAAAGAAGACAGCAAGCTGAAAGAAATAACTCTGTCTACTGCCCGTGAAAAATCATTGCTTCGTCTTCCCTTCGTTGATCAGCTACTGAATTTGCGTTTCGTAAAATGAGAGCAAACATATGGTTCAATGTATCGAGAAGTTACAAAAATCAGGCTACACGGCAGCGCTAAGAGAAGTTGTAATGTCTTTATTGTTTCCGATTTCAATAAGTGTTTCAAGCAAGAAGTGCACCGAGATAAAGGAAAAGGATCTCCGTTTCGTCATCTTTTACAACCTGGTCATCGATCTCCATGAAAACGCAGCCTTAATACAAAATCTGCAACATGGCCTAGTTTTCACTTATCTATTTCTTCAAAAGCGTGACCCGAAACATACAAATATATAAACATATAAATGTTTATATGTTTGACCCTCCCACCTGATGAGCTGGAGAACAACGAAACGCGCGTCGTGGGTATCAAAATTTCTTTAACTGCTTCTAATCCATATCTATATTGTTGCCATCTCAAGAAAACATATAAATGTATATACCAATAGACACGCGAAGGTGCTTATTATATAGTTGATAAAATTTTATTAATATATAAACAAATAGACACAAGACGGTGTTTATTATCTACATATTTCTGAGTTTGGAACGAATACCATGACGGCTTAAATATAAAAGGGAGTAGTTGTGTCTCAAGAACACACTTAAGGAGGAATTGTAAACACGTTCAAATGAAGCATGAGCATCGAGAAAGCACTTCTACAGTGGCGATCCATTGTTGGTCAAACTATTTATAACCGGTGTGAGTGGCTATATGGCCATTTTCGTTCCGTGTTGAGCTTTCAGCCAAACTCGTTATCTGCAGTCACCATGGAAGGTAACAGTTGCAGCTCAAACCCTAGTTTTGTCCCTTTCGGATGAGAACTAGCTACTGTTACAGGCCGAGAGTTCTTTGTCTGCCCCAAATTTTGCTCTGTAGCATAATTATAAAATATCATATAACTGCAGCAGACTAGTCAGCCATAGCCACCACATGAGTCATGCACTGGTGGCTACATTGTGGCTACATTGGAGCAGCAACATTAGACCAGTCATCCAAAGCCACCACATATATAATACATTAGTCAATAATAATAAGACACCATACAGCAGCAGACCAGTCAGCTATAACCACCACATATGTAATACACTGGTATCGCAATTATAAGACATCGTACAGCAGCAACAGCAGACCAGTCAGCCATAGCCACCACAAATACCACGGGGCACCGTTATCACCGAAACAGCTCACTCCCTTTCTGCAGTCCTCTAATCCTGCNATACACTGGTATCGCAATTATAAGACATCGTACAGCAGCAACAGCAGACCAGTCAGCCATAGCCACCACAAATACCACGGGGCACCGTTATCACCGAAACAGCTCACTCCCTTTCTGCAGTCCTCTAATCCTGCCCTGCTGGAGCTCTCCGACAAATTACAGAGAATCTGCTTGGCTGCTGTTAACAGAATCTGTTAAAGGATTTGTTGAGCAAACATGCGTTCCAACGATACATTCGTAACGACAGATCGACCGTTTCCGAGAGTTATAGTGCATAAATTGCTTCGAGGCTCCTACTGCATTTGCTTTCTGGTTCCCTAAGAGGAACTTTGAATACTGGCAATATTTCGCCTATGAAAGTGATGCGACGGTGGAGTCGGGCGGTGCTGAAGGACAGTTTGCTTGTATGCTGAGGTCCAGTGTGTGGCAGTAGCGTCTCCTTTGTAACAGCTAGCAGGATATGAGAAAAATTGGGTGTTGTACTTCGACGATGTTTCCTGGCTGCTGTAGAGACCAGACAGCGAGGATGTATACCTGACAGTGTCGTTGTCTAGCTGTGTGTCTGCACGATGCTTGGTGGCGCTGGTCTAATCCCTGCAAGCAATGTCTGTTCGTCCTCATTGCCCATCGCATTGTTGTCGTACGAGGTTCTGCAGTGCTGCGGGCTTCCGATAGGACTTTTTTTCTTCTCCATGTTTTTGTTTGTTGTGTTACTTGTCGCTTACCGCAAAGATTAATATGGGCTTAGCTAAACGCGCTGGTAGCCCATAAGGATACTGCGTGGGACTATAGTGCTTGAAATAACTCCGTTTCCATTCGTCAGCGTACATGTTACAAATACATAAAATAGATGTATATGTATGAGTGTCTCTGAAGCTCATCTGATACTCACGCTTCTAAATAGCTGTCATTGTGTAACTGTTGGTCACTATGTGCAACAGTAAACAAGAAGCAACGCGAAATAGCGAGGTTTTATACTAATGGCATAGTAATTTTTTTTTAGCTTGTATTGACAACGCTAGCTTAGTAGCATTCGCTGAGGAACCGAGATTCACTCATGAATGACTTTGCATCTAAACGGAATATACTTCCTTACTAACTCCTTTACAGGATACCTGGTTTCTCAATGATATCTAATGTTTCTTTCAAGTCTCACTTAAATTAAAATTAGAAAAAAAGATAAAAACACTGCTTGTGTCAGTGCTTTTTATTGATTGACGGTCTTTACGTGTGACTTAGGGAAAGTGAAAATACTTCCCTCCTCCATCTTTTCCTCCGCGTCATAAGCCTCATCGCCGCATCCAAGCTGCATCAGTAAATTTTTAGAGGACGCGACGCCGCTGGGATTTAAGTCAATACTTTTTGAAAAACAAGAATTAATCCTATCAGATACTCATATTTTATCGGCTATCCTTCCACTTCATCAGGTGATAATGTTCGGCCTAAAGCTGAAGATTATCGCCTCTTCATTCCATTCAAGAGCAGGCGAACTCTAAGTCATGTGGCCGGGGCGCCATACGTCGCAGAATATTTTATTCTGCTCCAAATTACGGCCTCTCCGGATGAGAAACTACGGCAGCCTTCCTTTACAGACTGGCTCTCAGTTGTCGACACTCCGTATTGATTTGGCGGCTACAGGGAGTGTACTTTAGTTTGACACCTCGTAGTTTTTGGAAGCTGCAGGGAGTGTACTTTAGCATGACACTTCGTAGTTTTTGGAAGCTGCAAGGAGTGTACTTTAGCATGACACTTCGTAGTTTTTGGAAGCTGTAGAAGCTTACTGTAGCAGGAAGCTGGAGGGAGTGCATGTACTAGAGCATGGCACTTCGTAGTGTTTGGAAGCTGCAGGGAGTGTACTTTAGTATGACACTTCGTGATGTTTGAAAGCTGCAGAAGCCTACTGTAGCAGGAAGCTGCAGGCAGTGTATGTACTATAGCATGACACTTCGTAGTTTTTGGAAGCTACAGAAGTATATAGCAGGAAGCTGCAGGGAGTGTATAGTAGCATGACACTTCGTAGGTTTTGGAAGCTGCAGGAGCGTACTGTAGCAGATGCTGTAGGGGTGTACTTTAGTATGACACTTCGTAGTTCTTGAAAGCTGCGAAGAGTGTACTACAGCCTGCTACTTTACAGTTATTTGGAAACCCCAAGGAGTGCACTAGCTATGGCATATGCACTTCGCAGTTATTTGGAAGTTGATTGGAGGTTACTATTGCGTAACACTCCGTACCCTAACAAAATTTAGGGCCGCCGCGGCGCCGTGCAGACACTGAATTACGGTTTTAGCTTCTGTGGTGGCGTCCCTGAATTTTGACTGGGTTGTTACTTGGAGGCTTCAGTGAGTGTACTATAGAAGGACTCTCCGCATTAAGTAGAAGCAGTCGCAATTTGTACAGCTGTTGGATGCAGTCAGTGGTAAATAAAGTCGTATTGCTTAATTTCTTATTAGAGAAGCTGAAAGTTGGTTAATTGACTAGGCTGACCTACACTACAGTTCCAGTTCGCACTATAGGAGGTCTGTAGTCCATGGCTAACAATCAAGATGAAAGACTTGAGACAGGCGCATCTGGGCCATCACGCCTCTGTCTTTTGATTCGCTGTTCAGTTTGCAGGTCGCCTTACATCACTTCAGAAGTTGTTAACACAGATCATCAAACATTGATATAACTCAGAGTGCGACTGTTTCATGGCCTGACATACACGCACTCGCATCTGCAACATCGGCGACAGGGCACATTTGTCATCGTATGCTGGCTCAAGAACAACACTCTCCTCAGTCTAGAATTATTGCTGCAACGCTGGCATTTAACTAAGGTGTCTCTCCGATTTCTGTGATTTGGGTCATCGTTTCCACGCTCGACTTTCGTATGCAAGTCGATATTCTCTGCGCTCAAGTGCAAGCCCTAGAACAAATGTCATCAAGATCGGGTTGGCTCTTCACAAGAACTCAGTTACACACGGGGAGCCTTTGTGTGTAATGTGAATCACAGGTGCTGAGTCCGGCGATGAAGTGGTGCATTTTGCAGACCAAATTCGCCCCGAGACAGGAATTGTGCCGTGGTTTTGGCAGCGGACAGACAGGCACTGAATCATGAACACGTTTTTGCTGTTTAAATAGTATTAGATGCAGCGTTGATAGCGGTAGCTTGCAGGAGCTGTTCTGGTCTTCCCAACGGAAAGATGTATGGAGAATTATTGACACGATATTACTGTTTAAAAACAGTTAAGCGCAGAAGCGGTAGGAAACTTTTGACCCAACTGTATTGATCTTAGCACCTGGGTTCATTTAGTGAGTAATGAACACATTCTTGCAATGTAAACAGAACAAGCTGTCGTGACAGTATTAGAAGTAGGAACTAATTCCGATATTTTTCTCAGCTAATAAATAATGCAATTGCTAAATAAGCTAATAAATAATGCTAATGCTAAATAAGCTAATAAATAATGCAATTGCTAAATAAGCTAATAAATAATCAGCGCATCCATCGCTTCTTGAATAGAATTCAACCAAGTGATGGTACTACAGGTATGACTAACAATAATAGTGTTGGCAAAACGCGGATAAACAGTATTAATAACTACATATGTTATAATAATTATTAACGTTGGTTATTGAAACAGTGAAATAGTAGTCAGTAAAATTTTGAATGCAATACGGTGGACTAACAGTTGGTGAAAAATGAAATAACAGTACTGTATGTACTGTATTTCTAAGTCGACGCATACTGAAATCTTCATTTAGAATCCGTAGATTTATAGTAATAATTACAGTTGCCATTTTGAAGTCACCAAGACCATAATTTATATTAAGCACAATGCTTCGGTGTGCTCGGAAACCGACTTTATTTTTTAGAGTAAAGAAAAAACAAGTAATGGCCCACGAAAACGATCTCAACGGGCTACAGACAACGATATAAATATTTAAAACTTGAAGTGGAAACTGGATGATACATAGTAGTCGTCGATTGTTCCCAGCGCGCAAGCAAGACTATTATATTGCACACAGAGTATGAATGATGAAAGCACCTTCCTCGTAATTATTTGTTAGTAGCTTTATTAATAGGACTTCAGTGGTTATCACTGCTATTTATCTCAGGCCGTATGCGGGACGAGCGTCGTACAGTTATTTATTATAAAATTATAGTCATTAGAACGGCTGTTGCATTCCGTATTTACCTATTGCCAGTACTATATCTATTTTAATGGATATCATCGACATGAATAATACCCTTTCATTATGCACGGCTAATTTCCTCCTGCTCCGCTGATATGGATATTGTGCAGCTAACATAAAGCTCTGTAATTACAGCAGCGAATATTCTGGAAAGCTATCAAGGCGTATCATTTCCTAGANATGAATAATACCCTTTCATTATGCACGGCTAATTTCCTCCTGCTCCGCTGATATGGATATTGTGCAGCTAACATAAAGCTCTGTAATTACAGCAGCGAATATTCTGGAAAGCTATCAAGGCGTATCATTTCCTAGAGCACTCAGAGATGAAATTAACAGAGCAGGTGATCGGTTCGCAAAAAAAAAAAAAAAACAGAAAAATCACGGAAAAAGCTCGGTACTTGCGTGTGAGACTGGTGATAATGCTGCTATTTGGTAATATATATTTTATATTTGATCGTCTACACTGGGTGAAACTTAGGTTAAAAGCTTAAAGATATGAGTAATTAATTTTATTTACGTATTTTCAACTAGTTTGGATCAGGGTAAAATATGCGTGACTAAAGTAAAGCATGCGAATCCAAAGTGCAGTCGCGATCGTTAACAGAAATATTTGCAACATCAGGGAGGAGATATCGTTTATATAAGTATACAGAATGGGAACGATGAGATCGTAACAGGATTGTAGCAATGAGGCCATTGGAAATGCACCATGTAAAAATCATGAAATCAATGAACGATAAAGCCGCTTGAGGAGGCATCTTAGAGTGGAAATTGGATGGTGAATCCATTTGAAGAGACTTCCTGTAGCGCAGAAAGAGGTGCGAGCATTTGAGGAGGCATCCTGTAGAACAGAAAGAGAATACATATGAGGAGAATCCTCTTGAAGAGGAAAAGGTGAGACCATTTGGTTAGGCATCCTACAGAGCAGAACGAGATAAGACCATTTAGGGAGGAATTCTGTTTAGTTGAGATCATTTGGGAGGCTTCTTGTGGAACAGAGAGACATAAGGCCATTTGCGGCAGACTCATCTTGAGCAGGAAGAGGTGAAACTATTTGGAATAGTATTCCATAGAACAGAAAGAGATAAGACCATTTAAGGAGGAATCCCGAAGAACTAAAAGGGGTGTGACCGCTTGGGGAGGCAACCTGTATGTGGAAGAGAAAGAAATAAGATAATTTAGGAAGGAATCTTGTAGATTTGAAAGAGATAAGACCATTTGGGGAAGTATCTTGGAGACCGGAAAGACGTAAGACCATTTGAGGAAGAATCACTTGGAACTGAAAAATATAATCCATTTGGAGAAGTATTCTGTAAAATAGAAATAGATAAGACTATTTACGGAGGAATCCTGTAGAAATAAAAAGGTGCGACCATTTGGGGAGGCATCCTTTGGAAGAGAAAGGGTAAGGCAGAGCCATTTTCCTCCCTCGCTTCTCAGAGAGGGCGGACCTGGACGCCGGCAAAACTCTCAGAGGGAATGCTGGACGTGGAGTAAATCTCTAATATTACTTACCACTGTGTAATTACTGGTTCTTGCTTAATGCACTTTTTGTTTTCTGTCCCTTTTAGAGTAGAAAGGCTGTCCCAAAGAGAGAGGGAGAGAACCCCGTCGGAGAGCTTTTGTGGAATGCCCGAGCGGCAATGCGTCGTCCGTTGATTTAGAGCACAACCTGCGCGTTTTCTTTTGTATGCACTTTCATAATGAGCTGTGTGTCTGAATTAACTCTGTGCTTGTGGAAATAGCTGGCAGTTGCATGAGTTATTTATGGTCTCATGGCAAACACTTTTAGAACTTGTAATAATTCTCCCACGTCAGTACATTACGGCAGCAACTTGTGCCATCAACGCCAGCTAAGCCACATGTTGTAGCAAACACTAAAGTTTCTTTGCATAGCCAAGCCCCACATTGTAGCAAAGACTACTGTTCTTTAGTACACTAAAGCCGTACATTATGACAAAAACTGATGTATCTCAAGACAACACAGCCTACATTACTTTACAAGAGGCACTGATGTCGGTCAGATATACAGGGGCGCAAAACTACATTGCAACAACAGTTGATGTCCCCAGGACAGTGCTACTCTAAATTACAAGAGGCACTAAAATCTATCGAAAGTGTAAGAGAACATACTTCTCTATAACGACTGAATTTGCTTCTACGAAAACTATGCAACCATGCATGATAAAAAGATTTACGTCTCTTAAGATTACGCAACCATACATTATACCTTGTACCTTGAGTCTTTGGACGGGTGAAGTCCAAGTGACGTTGCTCACATCACCTCACGTGTGTGTGGAGTTACGATGCTGGGTGTCTTCTGTTGGATCGCAGTTACAAAGGAAAGAACCAGCAGCAAATTATCTCCAAAGTGCACGTAACCGCTGGCCTATCTGGTATTAGTTTTAAATGAGAATCCAGTAAATTTTCAACTCAAAAGCTGTCATATCAGTGTCGTTTCGAGTATGTATGCAGAGGCATTTTGTTGAACAATCTTGTCTCGTACAATGAAGTTCTTACAATATTTTGTCGCCACGGCTTTGCCACCATCTCTGTTTGGGATGAGTATATCACAAGCCCATCCAGTTCTTTTTGAGTGTCTAGCTACAGTCCGTTCATTCACATTCACCGTGATATGTTCCAGATTTTTTCAATCATATATGATTGTAAATCGCTCGAATCTTCTTTGCACTGAATACAATTGGAGACAGCTAAGTCGCTTGTGGTAATCTTACTCTTGCTTGCCTCGAATATTGTCCTTGAATGATCTTTAGATAGCTTCAAGTTGTTCTAGCTTTTCCTCGTACTCGGCTTCTAAAGTGGAGAACAGTAGGTACTCTATTCTCCGTAGAATTAATTATTTCCCTAAAGTGAGCGTCACCTTTCTTTTGCGTGACGAGGAAGTTCGTAAAACCCATCACTCCACTTCTTTTTCACAGCGATAACTCTAGCTATATGTTCCACAAAGGTAGCATTGCCTTCCATTCTCACTCAAAGGTCTCTTAAAGTTGTCTTTCGTTCGATTTCATGCTTATCGCCTGTAGTATACATTATAGCGTGGACTCAAAAAGTATTCAATTTTCCCCGTATCTTAGTAGCTCGAATTTTGTTTCATTTTCAGAGAACATTGGCAGGCACTTTCCAAATCTCTCTGTACAGACAACACGTCTTCCATAGATAGCACAGCAGCTAAGTCCGTGTATTGTCAGCAAGTGGCGAAGGGACTGCATAGTTGCATCTGTACCCCATGGCACTAACCAGGATAAGTAAAGAAAAGAATTACGTGTCTTAAGACTACTCACCAATGTATTATAACAAAGATTGACGTTTCTTAAGACTACGTAATCATACGTTACGATAAATAGTCACGTTACTTACGACTGTGCAACCATACATTGAGACAAAAATTTCAGTCCCTCAAGAGTACGAAACCATACATTACGACAACGTGTCAACTAAAACAAAAACGTTTGGCACATCAAGCCCACACATCACGAAGAAGACTAATGTCCGCCGCATAAATTGGTGTCTCCATTTAATGAGCTGCAATACTGAGCTCGCATGCACAACCTCAGCCGCTCGTCGGCCCGCACTTAGCCTATACTAATGAGGCTTTGTTGGTCTAATTAAAAGGCTGCTCTGGAGACACCGCAAATGATTAAGGGCAGAGGAGTCAAGGAGCCTTGGCATCTCTGGCGGAGACTGGGAGGCGTCATCGCAAGAGACAGGGAAGAGTCACAGTGCGGCAGATGCTGAGAGAGACACTGCTGCAGGAGCTGCTGAGGAGTTACTGCACGATATAAGATATGTGCAGAGGTGTCGCTGTAAACAGTTCACATTGCTGTGCAGCGCGTGTCCAGGCACGAGGGCATCTTCACCTTGCAATTTTTCCCGCGATATCATCAGTTGCCTTAATCTTGGAATTTTGGAAAACGTTCGAAGAACAAATGAAAACATGATTAAATACGATATACCGTATGTGTAAAAGTCGTTATTTTTTTTATGTATAAGCGATTAGGGAAAACTACAATGGAAACCATTCACAGTCACACAGAGTAAAATGATCCAACTGATGTTGGAACTTAATTTTTATTTGTCATTTGGTGATTAAATAGATAGCGGTCTCCATTCAATTTCCTATATAATCGAGATTACTTTCTAACCCTACGGCTAGTAGTGTCGCGATTAAAACATGCGGGTAGCGAACTGATATAAATCGTTCCATGGTACGCACAGTGACCGTGATTTGTTTTATCGGTGACTTTATGAAATAGGTACTTATCAAAAGTTTGGCTTACATATAGATTGCATATACGTTATTAAAACTGGAAAATATCAGCTGTTTTTAACAGCAGTCAATAATTCCTAACGAAATGGTAAAATGTTGGGAAAACCCCAAAGAAATGCCTAAATTACGCGTGGCCACGTGCTGCACAGCCCTCGATGTAAAGTGGGCGGAAGCTTCACTACAAGTGCTGCTCAGGCGTCACTGCAAGAGATGCGGAGGCGTCACTACAAGTGCTGTTTAGGCGTCACTGCAAGAGATGACAACCACCGCTATAACAGCTGAAGCATCACTGCATGGGATGCGGAGGCGTCACTGCATGAGATGACAAACACCGCTACAACAGACGAAGCAGCGCTGCAAGAGATGCAGAAGCATTACCCCATGGGATGCGGAAGCATCGCTGGCCTCTCACAAGTCCCGGTACTGCAGGCTATTGCTTTAACTCGCAAGCACTTAATTAGAAGATGAGCCTAAGCGACCGTGACTTGAGTCAGAGCTTCATAATCGTGTGATGCCGGCAGCAGTGGGCGGGGAATCCTTCCTTCATCTCGGGCTTGACTTCTGACATGAGGGGATCATACGATCATGCATATACTAATATGCTAATGTTTGAGGAAGCGTTATAGGCATTAGCATTACTCGTAATGGTCTCAGACTACAGTTTAGTTCTGAGGGATAATTACGAACTACAATATTCTAATGGTTTGTACTTAGAAGTCATCGGACTCTTGGATAATAATAAAGTGTCATGTACAATGTGACTGATAAATCCCATGAACCGGCTATTGAAGTCAGCGTACATCAACGTTTAGAGTATACAACATCAGGCAAATGCAAACTCCGGATACAGAAGGAAAGCTAGGTTTTTGAAAGATAATTAATTTCTTTGTTACAAAGTAAGCCAAAACGAGTGCAGGATTTCTTGTTTTTAACTTCCTGTATACAGATGAATATAAATTTTACGTTTGGATGTTTGGAATTACATCCGCTGCGCATACTGAGTACGCTGAATGTATTATATTTGTTTGATTGGAGAGCAACTGGCTTCTGCTATTGGTGGTACCAAAACAGACACATGCATTCTCGTGTTTTTTTATTCTATCATCGCTCCCGTGTCCTGTAAGTGTACTAACTATGTATAATCTCCAGACTCAATGAAGGAAACTTAAACAAATTTTAATCAATAATGGGTACGCTAATCGCAGAGTTGATAATGAAATAAGATCAGCTAGAGTAACATCAAACCAGAGGCAACAATCAGCACAGACCCATAAGATCTTCTACAGAAATCAAATGAATTCTGCATATAAAACGAATGAGAGAGTTCTGCACCAACTCATAAATTGCAACGTACAGTGCACCAATGCCGACAACACTTTGAAGCTCAATGTGTATTACGGATCCAGAAAGGTTAAAAACCTCATAATGAGAAATAACCTCTCACTCAAAAATGACAAGCTGCTCATGAGCAATGTAGCCTATACAAATTCAAGTGTCCAAAAGAAGATTGCAAGCTTTTCAACACGTAGACTACATTTGTCTCACAACCACTAGCCTACCCACATCATCTTGGAGAGGGCGCCTACAATAAACCAAGGAGCTTAATTAAAGGAGAAGGGAGACCTTCGATCCATTCACAGATTCACCATCGAGTTAACCAGATATTTTATGGCTGTGAGATGCGTTTATGAATCTCAATGGTGGAAGTTACGGGAGAGCAGTGAGTTTCACGGGGGAGCAGCAGACAAACCGAGTTACTGATATGCGATTAGTGCATACGCGACTGGCTGCAGCCATAAGCCACTCTTTACTGATATGCGATTGGTGCAAACGGCGACTGGCTGCAGCCATAAGCGACTCTTTACTGATATGTGATTGGTGGAAACGGGGACTGGCTGCAGCCATAAGCCACTCCTTATTGACATGCGATTGGTGCATACGCGACTGGCTGCAGCCATAAGCGACTCTCTACTGATATGTGATTGGTGGAAACGGGGACTGGCTGCAGCCATAAGCGACTCTACTGAAATGCGATTGGTGCAAACGGCGAGTGACTGACAGCCATCAGCGACTCTTGAGCTTCACGGACGAGGCTCCTGGCTCCCTCCTCTCTATCGAAGCTCCTTGCAATAAACCAAAAGAGTGAAAGTTTTCCCAGAACACTAAAGCTCTTTAATTCTAGAAATAAGTTCGCCTGTGTATCAATGATACGCATCTATCATACATTTGTCAAACTTTTAAATCAAATGTGGATTCTTAAAAATGAATGGAAGCCATTCTAAACGTTGAATAAATTCGTAGCTATTATGTAAATAAAATGACTCTCGGAGTATTGATCTCAAGGAGCTTCAGAGAGGAGGGAGCCAGGAGTCTCGTCCGTGAAGCTCAAGAGTCGCTTATGGCTGCAGCCGGTCGCCGTTTGTACCAATCGCATATCAATAAGAAGTGGCTTATGACCGCAGCCAGTCGCGTATGCACCAATCTTAGAATCAGTAACTCGGTTTGTCTGCTGCTCCCCAGCGAAACTCACTGCTGCCCGTCACTTCCACCAAAAAAATTCATGAACGCGTCTCACAGCGAATCTGTGAATGGGCCACATGGCTAACTCCTTCTCTACTGAAGCTCATTGATTGATTTATAACCTACCTGAACCAACAAAACGTATTGTGCGCAGAATAGAAAAGAATAATAAGAAAATGGCAAACTGTGACTCGTCCCTGATCTTCAATAAAACGTGCATAAGAGAAAATATATTGCCAATCTACACAATTAACTATATATAAATATATTATATATGTATATGATGGTAAGAGTCGAGCGCATGACTCGAACTTTGGACCTACAGATCACCAGTTCGAGACCCTGACTCGACCCTTTCTGTTTATTCTGTTAAAACCGTAAGGGAGGACGAATGAGCCTCTGTCTGGATAGTATCACGTGTTAGCAAGACAAAAATAAAAAACCGTATGTATATTTCTTCTTGATGAGCATGCGCATAGAATCAAACAACTGGTATGTCACTAATGTTAGATTTTTCAAGCATGTAGCATGTGTGTGTTTTTTTTTGCGTCAGTTTTAAGAGCCACCGTGTTGTTACCGAACTAACCGTCTTCCAGTAAAGATATTTCAGAGTTTGTATCCTGTATTTTGATCCTTAACTTTTTTTCGTAGCAAGGGGTAGCAAACGCTTTCTACTCAGTGGTTGTGAGTGATTCGCCACACTTTAGGCTCTAGAGTATTGGTTTCTAAAGGATCGTTAATGCTTGGACAAGAGCACAGGAAATGTACTTCATTGGCATCGTTGGTGAGAACGAGTGGCGAGATGTGAATATATAACTTGTTTAAATCAAGGCTGCGAAATGCCTAATGTCTATGGTAACATAGTAGGTACAGTTGTTTGATGGAGGATGTAATTACTGACGGCATGGGCAAGAGGTTGAGGGCAACTTTTAGATATGAGCAGGTGTGGTAGTTTGGCGAGCAGTAGGAGCAATAGTTCTCGCGAAAAGTGTTTTGACAGCGTAATGATGTTGGGAGCTGTGAAGAGATTTATGTGGAGTGAGATAAATTGCATGCAGCGTGAAGGGTTGCTGTCCACCTCTCTTGTTAGTAACATTACGATATGTTAATGGCGGCAAAAGGAATGACTAAGATGAGATAACCACCTGATCTAAGATTGCGTCGACACAATACACTAATTAGTTATTAGTGCAGTAACAGATAACAACTGAAGTGATCTCTCTATAAATATAGAGAGATCGAAGTCGTACAACTTCCAACCAGCTGAAAAAAATAAATAAATCAATAAATGGAAATTGAAGGACAAAATAAACACTTCGTTTTTGGAATGGAATAGTGTGCAATTTGGAATGTGAAAATAATGATTAAGTGTATATCAGGGAGACTGGTCGATACGTTCGAAAAAGAATGAGTGAACACCAAGCTTATGTATATCATAATAACTTAACTCTTCAGTTTACTACCATGTTCGTGAGTGGGAAAATTTCAATTGAGTGGGAAAATTTCAGTGTATTTTAGCAGTGTTAGCAGAATGAACTAAGATGTTTTCTGGAATCAAGTTTTTCATCGTTCAATCAAAACTGGTAATAGATTCTAACAAGCCTCAGAAGTTTACAGGCCTCTTCTAAACTCTTAGTAGAGAATAAATTTTTGACCAACCTCTCAAATCACGATTCAGATATTCAAATGAATATCCTTGTTGCATTTCAGCTGCTATTATGTACATAGTAACTCTCGGACCGAAGGTTTCTTGCTTTGAAAACCACTTTCTCATAGAATCGTCGGAAGCTTAGCCAAGTAAGTTAGAAAGTCCAGATGACGTATTATTCAAAATAGTCTGGAACTATGGAACCTGGATGTTGATTATTTCATCTATAAATATATATATATATATGCATAAACATATGTAGTAGCAGATAACATACCATGTAGTTTGAAAAATGTGCGATGGCACATAGTCAGTTGATTTTGCTCTGCTACTTTGATTGTCACATTGATTTAAATGTGTGATGACGACTAGTATTTAAGTTTAGAAGCGTAATCCCATTTCCAACTATAAAATAAAACAGTTTGTTGGTTGGGCAGTTGCACCATTTCAATGGGAAAGATTAGGTCTGGAAAATCTCTTAATGGGATCAACCCAGCGAAACGCAGCGATTTTGGGCAAAATTATCAATTATTTCTTTGTTGCTTAAAAAGAACTCTCAGGTAGTGGGAAAGAAAGTGTTTCCTAAAATTTGAGGGGACTAGGGGGACTAGAACTCCCCAAAGAGGGGTCCAACGGGAGGGGGCAGGGGGTCAAATTATCAATTGTCGACCAATTATTCTAAAATTTGTATATTGTATGTATATTTGAAAAATGAACACATTTTACTTCTACAACTTTTGTGATTTAGGCCTTAGTTTTTGAGATTATGGGAAATATACTTATGCACATATTAATAGCCCTATATTATTATATTAGACTCCCCAGAGAGGGGTCCTAACGGGGGACTGATGGGGGTCAAAAGTCATGACATGATGCATGAATATTATTTGTAGATGTTAATACAACATAATCACAGCATTTAAATTTCATTCATAGTGCAAAAAGGGCATTATATAACATTTCACCACAAAATTTCCCGTTTTTTGCCTCGCCTGTAAAATGGGATTTTTCGCCTAAAAAAAAAAGAAGTCAAAAATTTTTTACGCTATATAAAAACAACGAAAGTTTTAAGATCCTTGAAACATTCCTAACAAAACTAAGAAGCCGGATTTTTAGTTTTTGCCCTCATAAATTTTTATCACAGCCCAAAGCCGAAGATTTTGCTTTTTTCTCTATATTTCAGTTAGCGTTCGAAAATTGCTTATCATAAGAAACCGAAATTGAAAATGAAAAATTCGGCTTCATAGTTTTGTTTTGAATGCTTGAAGGATTTCAAAACTGTCATTATTTTTTATCTAGCATGAAAATTTTTTGACTTCTATTCTTTTGAAATTTCACAAAAAATGTACATATTTCCTACTATCTCAAAAACTATAGCCTAAATCAAAAAATTTGCAGGAGCAAAATGTGTTTTTTTTTCAAAATTACAGATACTGTGCAAATTTCAGAACAATAGGTCTTCAAATAAAAATTTTTCGAAAAATCTGGGTTAATCCCCTTAAAGGTAAGTCGTAGATGATAGCAAGACTGTGGACCCCTCAAAATCGAAGACATTTCTGGCTTTGCTAAATTTGATACGCTTGGAATGTATTTAATTCTCTTGGGTCTTCGCTTGTGCTGCACGCTCTCCAAGTGATTGAGTTCCTGTTCCGTTGTTCACAATTCATTCCACGTACTTTTTCTTTATAAGAATTTCTTTACTGTAGCCAAGGAGGTTCTAATAGAGAGGAGCGCACCCTCTCTATTTATCCTTTGAGAGCGTTGCGAGTAAACTTTTCCCTTAAACTGGCTGAGTGGCTTACCCAATCGGAGAGCGGCATTGCCTCACACAGCATATATAGAAAGGAGTGCTAAGCTCAAATTTTTATAGTCATTAACCATCGACGAAATTCCGAGCGGATGGAAGTATGTAAAGAGAACTTGTATCTTGTATACCATCTGATGATGAAAATAACAGGGTGAGCGCTGGGATATAAATCATCAGACACGATTTTCTTTGCCAAAATATTGAGGAACTGCCTGTCTGTATCTTCCTTAAGGCCGGGGATACAAGCGATGCAATGCAATTTTCGCAAGAGGTTTGTTGCATGACTTTGAAAGCTATGTTTCGGGGGGGTTGGTCAGACTGACGAGATGCGCCAGCAAAGTGTGTGTGTGCGTATGTACGTCCG
>LQNS02277220.1:1183114-1194980 GCA_001587735.2 Parhyale hawaiensis | reverse complement strand
TAAACTTTTCTAAACGAAAACTACACATGAACACAAGCCGAAAATTTCTGATAAAATTTCATTTATGGTCCCAAACATACCATGAAAATATTAGCAAGACGGTGCTCATGATTTGATCTCGAAATAAATGAAAAGTATCATCGACAAAGCACTTGTACGTGATTGGTTTCAATTCAAAGGGGCAATAATTATCGAGCCCGAGTTTCTCGTAAAAACACGTAATAATGTTTTGCAAAAGTTAGTCCTTAGTGCACACCCATACCTCTTCTAACCCGTTCTAAATAAAAAGTTGGGGATTCAAATAAAACACGAATCCAAAACAGCCAGTTTTAAGAGTCATGTGTAAATGTTTTTAAACTACCTCAATTAGAAATATGGTAATATAAACTTCACTAGTGAAAAGTGATCAAAACCTTTAAACTTTTCTAAACGAAAACTACACATGAACACAAGCCGAAAATTTCTGATAAAATTTCATTTATGGTCCCAAACATACCATGAAAATATTAGCAAGACGGTGCTCATGATTTGATCTCGAAATAAATGAAAAGTATCATCAGAAGAATGGAGCAGAAGAATAAACTATTCTTTTTAGATGTAGCTGTCTATTGCGAGATTAGGTATCAGTCTTTCAGTTAGACAATAAACTGTAAAACAGTAGCGTTATTACCCTATTACACCGCGCTTGGAAAGTTTGTTTTACTTTTATAAGCCTGCATTTAAAGTTTGCTTTTCTTAAGCAATATTTTATGTCCAATGGCTATCAGTCCGGTTTTATAAGTAAGAAAACCAATTTATTTTTAGATAGAATTTACTCAGATGACAATATTCAATCAGTAAATTACAGCACATACTTAGTTCCCATTTTTTTGCCTCAGTCTTGTATATTACGGACGGAATTCCTCAAAGTACTAACGAAATATTTTCATTCCTTAAATTTTAGTATCATTATAGTAAAAAAGAACAGAATTGGCTCCATGTTCCACCATAAGGACCGCCTGCTTGACCCTTTGCGTTCTTCTGTGGTATACATCATTAGTTGTGCCAAATGCGTATCGCGCTATGTTGGATCCACCACTCGTAGCCTTTTTTACCAGAGTTGCCGAGTACGGAGGTGTTAGTTCCATGACAAGTACAACTTTATTCACCTCTTACCCATTCCCCGTTTGTGATCATGCTTTTCAGTGTAAATTTTTAATAGTGCAGTTTATATTAATGATTCCAAATAATTACTTCCACTAGTGTATGACAGACTCTAAGTACCATTGAATCATTATACATTCACAAACTCAAACTGTAATGGATCCTGATCCCCGATTCTTCTTAACTAGATTTTTTAATACTGCTTATGTTTACATTAGTTGTTAAGTTGCCAGTACTTAAATTATTATTCAATATTCATTTTAGATTTGCTGATGATGGGCCAAATGTGTCCGAAACGTTCATTTTAATAATAACGAAATATTTAAATTTTAGTAAGCGCTTATTTTTACATCTTGTCTTACTTTATGGTGTTAAGGTCAGCTAAATGCTCAAGTAGTATCAAATTGTATTAACAAATTGATAGGCTATAGAGAATGGAAACAACATTTATAACAAAGACAATGCTTATACCCAATAGCAATGGCCTTTAATGTATACCTAATGAAGGATAAACAGATTTTATGCGAAGAAGCTAATAACTTGCCAATTTTATGCGTAAGATGAGATTATTCCGCCTGAGCTAATTTACTGGAAAAATTATCGCTAGGTCGGCCCATAATTTGGACTCATTCCATTAACCGAAATTGAAATGACACAGAACGCTTGAGATGGGATATAAGTTCCCATTAAAAAGGCGTCTTGCCTGGTTTAGATGAAGTTTTCTCCATGGGGAATATTTTTTAGTTGCATCGTACAAATTTCTTTTGCACAGCGAAAACTGCTATTAGGAATAATGGCAGTTTACTCGGTGCAGATAAAAAAGCCCCCTAATGGCATTTTGCACGGTACTAGTGTACAGTGTACAGTGCTCTTGTTGTCAGCCGAATTTGGATAAACTGAGCCCTTTCTGCCCATTCTACTTTCCTTGCTCGAAAAACCAACGTCAGGCTCGGTTTTCTCCATTTCGTTTTAATGTATATCCAACTGGGCAAGAAGAAGACGCCGTGGGCAGTCTTGGAGCAAACCGTACACAAATGTGTGTTATCGTTGAAACCGGCTCATTTGACCAATTCATCAGCTGAAATTTTAGATAAAGCGTTAAGCATCTCCCAACCTATTGCTTTAGTCAGTGACTACAATATGTGTATTATCGTCTTGATAGCTTGGTTTTCAAGCGATACAGCTATTGGAAAATTATATGTAGGAAATAACCACAACTTTTCGTTTTTTTTTTTTTTCTTATAGACAGAGGCTGTCATTCTAAGATTATCCAATGCGTGCTTCAGGGAGTAGCTTTAGTAGGAGCGGCCCCTGTGACCCTGCCACAGGAGGAAAAAAAGTCCGAAATCTCCTTCCTTTTTCATTTTTGTTGTGCGGCTGCAAGTGGCTGCAGGTGGGCGCATAAGTTCACAAAGGCTAAGCCCTGTCCACACAGCTGCAGCAATGTGCCCACGCTTTGCGTGGTACGAATTTCGCTCGTCATATCGCATCGCAGCTTTCTGCGATTTCGGACGTTTTCAAGTTGTAGGATATTTTTACGCGATTTAGGCGGCGAATAAAGTCGGGCTCACACGATAGTCTTTTGTTTCCCTCTCGCAGAAAAAAAATTCTTCTAATAAGAGAGCTGTTTTGTATGCTTCTTCGTGCCAAGCCTTCAAAAATTGCTCGTTCCGAGCACCTATTCGTTTCGAAAACTTTATTGAATTGAGTTTTTTCATTTAAAAACGGTATCTTATTTATGTATCCAGAATAAAGGGTAGCAATCGGGCTAACCCGGGGACAACTTATTACAGGCCGCGGACTGAGGATCCGGGGGGATGTAGATTTATCAGCGTGTCTGTGTATCTGTCTTTCCACACCCAGTCCTACCAAAGCATGGGCTTTTCCCCAAGATTACGGGGTTTCTCAAAAATCCCATTGACAGCCCTGCTAGAGACGTTTGGAAAGATTCAGTACTATGAGTCAGTAGCGCCATGGCAAAGAGGTTTAATGGACTAGAGGGAGCATGGCCGCTGTACGCCAAACAAGCCAGCGTTCTAACTTTTTCGGCATGGCTGATTACTGGCGGTTCTCCATAAAATATACATTCTGCAAACGATATATGAAGTGCGTTAAGTGCAGTTTGCAATGACTATTGGCATAAGTAAGCAAATAAACTATATATTTCACCCGATAGGTCCATGTTTTTTATTTTCACCTATTGCTTTCTTTGTCCACTCACAATGCTACAGCCTTCCAGTCGCTACAACCTTTCGGCCATTCCTCGCACATGACGGTACATACTACTCTTTTCGTCAATTCGTGCCTGCACAAGCGTGCTCTGCAATATTTAAGTATTTTGCAATGTACTACTCAAAGAAACTTTCATAAAGTCGAATATAGTACGTATTGCAATACATATGGGTAGTCAGTCAGCCAGACTTCAGCCATCCCGGAAACTTGACCTTCACTAACGTGGCTAGCTGCTCCTTCCTTTCAATTCAACTTCCCGGCGGCATGACCGCTGTCTAGCGAGTAAGTAAGGGTGTTGCTGCTGCAATTACCTATCTGGATTAGGCTGGAGGAATACGCGAGAGTAGTTCAACAGTTGAATACATTCTTTTGTTTGCCTTAGCCAGCCCACTGTAGTGGGTTGCGGGGTGGTATGTCCAGACTAACGTCGGTTCCTGTTAAGTACACATATTTACGAGTACATATTGAATATGAGCTCCTCGGTATGAAGCTGTTCGTAACAGTAAATGTAGTATGGGAATTTGACGATACGTAGCCAAATCTACAGGCAACTATTACCATTTCGGTAGAGAATTTCTCTGAAGTATACATGACAAGGAAGAAAGCAGGGGTTCGATGTGTACTAATTTTCTCCGTCATTGAATGACGGAGTGGAAATCCTGTGAGGAAAAACAACGGGTATTACACTGGTAATAATAGCTTAAGCGTCATTATATTTTTCTTGCTTCCTTATAGACTTAACAAAATCGTAAAGCTTTTCTGAGTTTTAGTTCACTGAAAATTTGATGATAAAGTCAATACCATGCAATATTGACACTTGTTAAAGAGGTGGTATCATGACAAATTTTCACTTTTGTTCTGGAAAGATAATAGCTTCCATATAAAGTTCACTGCAATTCTTTTATTGATTTTTCTATATTTAGCAAAAGCAGGCTATTATAAATTTCCAAGAATTCGCTGCTCTGCAGCCACCAGACTGATGAACGAAGCGTAATTAATTCATAATTGATACATTGTGAACGGACCGCTTGGCAGTGTGTTAAGGAATAACAATAGAGGATTTACGGTTCTCAGAATTTAATTGCACCCATTCAGTACCCAGCCAAGCGATTGGTTGTATCCTTGGTCATTTCAAAATTCCTCTCGATGCACTTTATGTATCAATCTAGTAACCTATCTATTTGCTATTATAAATCTATTGGTCGAAAAATGTTAACGTTAAGCTGACGCAAACCAACGAGCAACTGTGTGCAGCTTGTGCAGCGGCCATCAGAATTACATTATTGCCGGGAAACAGTTTCATTTTCGGATTTAACTTCAAAAGTACATCATATATTCTATATTGCAGGATTTTTCATTTGAACTCTGTACCATAAAATAATCTTCATACATTCCTTCTCTAAAAATTGGTCTTGAGACTATAATTTTCTTTGTATCACTACCAAAATCTAATCATTTGTGCTTTTTAATAGAGTAAATAGCTTCAGTAATATTTTTGAACATACGTTCGTAACTTTTTGAGTTATGCTGCTTGTAACATTACTAACAACTATAAATTTCACAAAGAAAAATTTATTATTTTTTATTTATTGTACTAACAAGCATAAAATTAGAAACGGGGACAAACAAACGGAGAAACAAATGGATCGTTACAAAAATTTAGTTATTTACTCTTCATAATGTACCTAACAACTCACGTAAATTTCATGAAAATCCGTGTATACCTTTCTGAGTTATAGCATTAAGAAAAATGAGGTAGATAAACAAACAAACGAATAGACGGATCTTCACCAAAAGTTAATCATCCGTTCCTCCTAACATACCTAACAATCCCTGTGAATTTAGTCAAAATTGGTTCATAATTTTTTGAGTTATCTTGATGACAGACAGACCAGACGAAAATATAACCTCCTTGGCGGAGGTAACAATCCTGCCTACAGGGAATAAATGACTGAGTGAAATTTCTTCAAATGCCGTTTTACTCCACAGTCTTTTTGAAAGCGTTCTCTGAACTGACCATCCGAATGTTATACTTTTACGTCGTAATCACAACTGTGTGACTACCCAAAGAGCACTAAAATGGTAACCGTCAAGGTAGTTATCTGGTTGCGCGTCGCTACAAAAGGTAAAGTAAATGCACAGTCCCTACATTCACAGTGATTTCTATTCATAATCTCACCGATCCCAAACGTAAAAAGTAAATTATGCTATTAGATTGTTAGAAGTGTCAAAAACTCTGATTTCCTTGGTTTAAGGAGCGTCAGCAACGAATATCTCAGCATTTTTGGTGTTCGAACGTTGCGTATGGGCAGGACAATGTGGGCGAGGCTGTGCGATTTCCTCTGCGTTCTTAGAAAATGGCGCGTACGAAATTGGCACGCACGTGCGGTGGTGTAGAAGGACTGACTGTTGCTAATTCGCTGCTGGTTGCATCAAATAGTTCACATTGGAAATTCATAGGTATTTATCCGCGGGTGCCATCCTATAATATCGATAATCGTCGAAAAATTGCCAGTTGGGACGCCCTGCATGTTTCAACATCTTTAGTACATTCATAAATATTTAAGCTATACAACCCGGGTTCTTTCTCTAGCTGAACAGAAATTTGCGATGATTCAGTATCTGTGGTGAAGTATTTATTCCTAGTTAATCGTCGTATAATATGGTACTTACATAGATACTTTCATTAATTAAAGCAAAAAAAATGCATAATGAAATCATACGTTCCGGACTTGCGCGGCAGTAACTCTTGTCAGTTAATCATTTCTATGGCAAACTCTAAACCACTGCACGTCCTGTTAATCCTTGGTACCACGTTGTTCACCGTGATATTTCTTACTAGCCTGTTATTACCTCCGCCAAGGAGGTTATGTTTCGGTGGTGTTTGTTTGTTTTCTTGTCGGTTTGTGTGTTTGTTTATCACCAAGATGACTCAAAAACTTATAGACAGAGCCTACCAAATTTACAGAGATTGTTAGGCATGTTAGTAGTAACAGATAATTAACTCTTGGTAACGATTCCTTCAATTGTCTGCCCAATATTCTTAGTACCATAACTCAAAAAATCATGGACGGACTTTTATGATATTCACATGCGTTGTTAGGTATATCACGAAGAGTAAATGACAAAATTTTGTGATTATCAGTCCGTTTGTGTGTCTCTGTGTTTTATCCGTTAACAAAATATTACAAAAAGTTAAGAACGGATTTTTATGAAATTTGCAGAAATTGTTTGTATTATTAAAAGACATACATGATTAAATTTGGGTGTAGATCGGTTAGTGCGTCTGACTGTGTGTCGAAATGTTTGTTAGCAACATAACTCGAAAACTTCAAGAAAATTATACAAGCTGTAAATGACTATCAAATTAAAGGCACGAATGATTAGATTTTGGTGCTGATACGAAGAAAATCATAGTCTTATAGAGTCAATTCGAATTTTCCGTTACTGTTGCCTTGCTTGGCGGAGCTATGCGCTCTCAATATGCTTCAGTTTTTTCTACAACCCACAGGATGCTTTTTTGTCAGTTAATCGTTCGTACTACATTCGTAATACCTCGTACACTGCATTAATATTCTTAATAGCCAAATATTTGCTAGGGGATATGAGAGACTGTCATATTCTATAGCGTGGGGCATAATATAACATTCGTATACACTGGCATATATAAGAGATCTGCGACACACCAGCCTCTCCTGGTTCTGTAGACTCTGCATAGTCGCATGCCACCGCCGCTGTCCCTACGAATGGAAGCAATGCAGCAGCTGGACGCTCAAATTAAATACAATCGGTTCTGATTGTTTTGAGGCGAACATCAAGGAAAATCAATTAGCATACCAATTGTTTCAGGGCAAAATAAAGCCCCAGTTGGTTGCGCTACTGATTTCGCCGGGGAATTGTGCAACTAATGAACGAATAATATATAACTTTTTTGTAACGACTTTCCTCGAGTTCCACGCTCATGCATAAATACCTGAAAGCTTGCAAGAATGGAAGTTGCGCGGTATGAGAATATTCTAAGCTGTTACAACTATTAGTTATTTTTAGCTATACGTTTGTAGGCATTTTACATCGAACAGCTATTAGATATTTTTAAAAGAAGAAGCTGTGCAATTTAAGAATAATGAGAGCTGTAGGAGCATTTTATTTGCTGTTTTTTTACTCATGCGTTAAAGGAACTTACAGCAGAGACACGGATGGGAAGTTATAAGTGAGGACGCTGTGCAGTCCGATAACTTTTTGAACAGCGGTAACAATTCATTTCTTTCCAAAATTCTACTCTCAAAAATACATGGGAATCTTCCGATGACGAAACTGGGCGTAAGAACAGTAATAAATTTCGGGAAGTACCAAAAGCCAGAGCAGCATAATTAAAGTGATGTGTTCTTGACGCACCTAGATGGGCCCAAAACAAGAAGAAACAGAACACTACATAGTCTTCGTGGTTGCTCGACTGCTAGAAATTCTTACCAGGGTCCCAATAATCGGATATTAATTCGTAAATATCCCAGGTTTCCTGTGTATGTTTGATAATGTCCAATCCGTGCTTCCATGAAACTAGTGTGTCCATGCATGTTAGCATGAGCTGAATAAAGTGTGTAGTTGACGCAATTTTAATCCGTGGATTAATGAGGCTAACGACTGTGTTCATGCCACCAAAAGTTGTTTCTGAAGTTTTCCGATAATGTTCCCTTAGTGGGACCTGGAAATACACTATAGGACCTCTGTACACTTCACGCACACAGCCCATAAAGTTTTCAGTCTGTGTTGTATAAAGCTGTAGAAAGTGTATAAAGTGCACAGCCTGTGTAATTTTCAGTCGGTGCTCCCACGTACAGTCGCGTACCCATGTCATCAAGTGCTCTTGTCTAAGAGCTCCGTATAGAGTGCGCAGCCTCCTAGCCGGTGCAAAAGGACAGTAGCCCCAGTAATAGATCATAAAGAGAAGTGGTTGGGCCATCGTAATGCTCCATAACTGGAGCCAAATGCACCTTGCGCAGGGATATGACTCACGAGAATTCTTTCTTCTGGCTAATAAATATTACGAAGCACCTATTCATCTAGGCTCTGCACGCACAGCATATACACTGGCCCGTCAGATTCATATGTTGTGTGCCATTAGAGATACAGCGCCATTGCTAATAAAGTGTCGCAATTGTCTCAGAGAGAAACTATAGTCCTGATGCGAGTAAATGCTGTACAAAGGGTTGCAGGATAATGCTAGAAATTATAGGAGTGGAAACGAGAACTCGTGAGCACAAATCAGCGATAGTTTCGCTTAGGGCGACAAATTGCAAAATAAAAATTGATATCGTTTTTGTTTCGCTTAGCGTGCATATTGATAAATCCTGTCAGAAACAGAAAGGTGATGTAAGTAGGAAGTTCTACTGCTAGATTTTAAATACTGTAGACTGATTTTTTTTTGCGGCAATGTAAGCTTTGATAACGCCTTTTTCAGTACGCAATTTTATTTGAAAAGGCTTAGACAATTCGAAAGAATCGGATGGGATTCGAGAACAGTTAACAAAGAATAACCTTTAACGCAGCCTAATGGGCTGCGAAGCCCTATTAGAAAACGCGAGGAGGCTAGTAGTAAGATCTCTGACAGGCGCAAACCCACAAATTTTTATTCTTGTTTAGACTAAGTTTACATCGCGGGTTAATAATGTCGTATTGACAGTTTCCACTTGAGCCGAACATTATGGCATCAGTTCTAACGCAACGATATGAATTTAAGTGGCATCTTTTACGGCAATGCTATGGGAGAGTTGGGGAATTGTGACTCAGACGTAGGTGTAAGAAAAAAAAAAACGCAGCCTCCATTTTTTTTCATTTTGTGGCAGGGACGCTAGTAGCTGCACGTACACGTACGTACACTATTCACCGCATTTCTTTGCTCTTCGTCATTGTCCCTCTCTCTTTGTTAATTGCAAGGTCGAAGTTCAGTGGATTACGCCAATTGTAACATCTCAACAAGATCACTAGCTAAAAAGTATAACGATTAAAGCTATTACAAATGCGGGATTGTATCAACATTGCCTAGATTACTTTGGCGAATACGACATTGTTAGGTCCAAGGTTATTGGGATCGTCTTCAATAGGATCGTATTTGTTTCAGTTAATTAAGTGGAATCTTTTGTACTGCTGCATGAAAAGAACTTATTGTCCTGGCTTGCGAGAAGCTTTGAAGATTTAGTGGTAGTAGTTTAATTAGGTACTAGTTCAAAATGAATGCTGCTTGAAAATGGTGAATTATAGAATTGCAGGGATAATAAGACACGTGCTGGAACCAAGATATTTCACCGAAACATTTAAGGTGATCTGCCTAGTACCTTTCTCTTCTGCACGCTTTTTATATATTTACTTTACTATTTTTAAATTGATCTATTATCGCTGAACATATATGTACTTTTCTGGTAATTTATGAGTTGTATTCATCTACCATTTAGCCAGTTTTATTTAATTGTTAAAGAATATTTATCCTTCTATCTATTACTCTACTAAGCGTGATCATATATTTTAATCTATTAGTTCATGGGTTGCAAACATTTATTCTATTTTTAAATTAGTCTATAAGTTATAATAATGTTCTGTTTCCATTAATCAGTTAACTGTGATCATTTCTTCTTTTCCTCATTAGGTCATTCAATTGCCATCATTTATTTCTCTATTAGTTGTGTTGGCAAGGTAGCGTTATGGCAGCCTGCAAGCCCCAACGACCGTTTATGTTGAATTTTATGTGAACATCGAAAAAAAGTTGCTAAGTCGTTGCGATTGCTGACTCGCTCATGGTCTGGAGGCCAGACATAAGACCTGATCGACAACTGCACCCCGACCCTAAAGTCAGTGCCCTCCCAATCACTACGAGTGAAAGAATCACTACCGCTACATATTTTTTAGCATATTTTTCCTTCCCTGGCGTGGGCTCGAACTGCCGCTCTTGGAATAATGAGCTAGTCGACCTTTACCTCACAATCGAGCCAAATACAGCTTAGAAGCTGGTCCGCTCCCTCACACTCTTTGGTGGTGTATGCAGCAATTCTTGACAGTGTGGCCCAAAAGTGATTCCGTCACTTCCAGGAGACGCGTTCTCATTTTTAGAAATTATGTACGTACTATTCTAGCGCATGATAAGGACGATAAAGGTGGAAGGCACTGGTCTTCCTGAAAATTGCTAATTTTACTTAACCGTCATTGCCTATGCTAAATTAGGCCTAGAATAGGTATCAAATTATTGTACTGCAATACTAATGACAAGCTGAAGCTGTATATGCATAGGTGTTGTCGGACAAAGGGTTTAACTTTTAAATTAGAAATATACACTAGCGGGCAAAATAAGAGAACGATTTTCATTTTTTGCAAATAAAGGTTAACCATGTAGAGTAGGTTAAGGAATCTTTTGATGGGGCCCTAAGGAATGTATTTAACATATTTCTACAAAATATCAGGACAAACAGAACTATATTTAATACATTAGAGCAATCTAACAAACAATAACAAAAATTGAATAGTGCAAAATAAGAGAACAATCGCCTCTAAATGCAATTTTACAAACAAATAACATGGAACAATAGTCAATTTTAGGTTTTGAACTATTAGAATGGCGTACTAAAACCTTTATTTTCAATAACTTTAGCACAGCGACGATTACACGACATCACAAGTTTCTTACAAAACTCTGGAGTTATTTTTTTCCATTCCTCTTTAATTTTAGTCCACAGATCCTTTACTGTTGATGGTTGTCGTTCTCTTACATTGTGACCTATAATTTCCATACTTTTTCAATAGGATTAGGGACCAGGCTTTGGGCAGGCCACTTCATGACTTCGATATCATTATTATTACTAAAACTTCACGCTTGAGCTCCCACGGACAGGTAATACAACCCAAATGAAGCATCGTGCAACACCGGGAAGCCCAAAACGCCGCTAAAGGAAATCCAACAAAAAACCATTAACAGCTGACTTAAACGCCTGCAGGCCAATACGACCAAAAGCCGATGCCGGCAACAAATTCCAAATCCTAGCCGACCAGGGCAGGAAGCACCGACAGAACTGATTCTCTTCCGCAAAATATTCCTTCACTTTCTTTGCAGTATGGCACGGAGCATTGTCCCCAGTCGGAAATGATGGTTGTGATTTTAGTAGAACAACCATGATTATGGTCGAGACTTTGGTTGTTTATCTTCGAAATATCCCCCGTATTCAACCATTATTGGGGTGCAGTATGGTGGAGATATGTCACAACCTTCGACCATATTATCTATTATCAACCATAATTCCCAACCATAAATACCCAATTACAACTATTAACGCTTTAGCTGCACAACCATGATCTATCATAGTGAACCGTAAAAAACATCATTCACAACCATATATAGTCTTTAAACATCCTTGTACAACCATCTACCATATATAGTCGTCAAACATCCATGTACGACCATAGACCTTCGTTTCTTGACAAACCATAAACAACCAATATTGCCTCCACC
>LQNS02277220.1:1164464-1182818 GCA_001587735.2 Parhyale hawaiensis | reverse complement strand
TTCTTATTCTTCTTACTGATAAGTGGTTTAGTGGCAGGACTGCGTGCCTTTATCCCACATGCATTGAGGCGACGAGAAACTGTATAGCGAGACACTTCTATGTTGTTATTGACCTTCAGCTTTCTGGATATTGCCGCTGCAGTTTCGAAAGGATCCTTCTGGGCATAGCGTTTCATAATCCTATCAACTCGTACGGTGGTTTTTGCAGGGCGGCCTGAAGATACCGGTGATTCCAGCTGTTTCTTTTCATCATAGAGCTTCAAAGTACGAGAAACAACCTCTTGGATCGGTTTACTTCTCTTGATATGGCCGAAAGAGTCATTCCTGAGGACCTGAGCTTAACAATTTCTTCCCGCAGCTCAGGAGTAACTTTCACGTTAGGTGCCAAGTTTCTAGAATGGTGTAATCGTAAGAGTGGCAGTTCTAGAAGTCATGTACACGAAATTGAATGTTACCAGATAACCCGGGTAAATGTGAGAATGTCTTAGAGACTATCTTTCTCTTATTTTGCACTGTTCAATTTTTGTTATTGTTTGTTAGATTGCTTTAATGTATTAAATATAGTTATGTTTGTCCTGATATTTTGTAGAAATACGTTAAATACATTCCTTAAGGCCCCATGAAGAGGTTCATTAACGTACTCTCCATGGTTAAACCATGTTTTCAAATAATGAAAATCATTCTCTTATTTTGCCCGCTACAGTACTCTTTCAAAGTAACAGTTGCCTCATTTTACTCTCATGATACTTTATTGTCCCCATTAAAGCTAAATTTTTGTAGTAGTACCACTGCAAACGTGGCCAACCGGCTGTTTATTGGGTAGAGGGCTAAACGTATTTCCATAAACGTGACGCGCATCGGATATTCATTTGTCTTGAAACATACTATTGTCAGTGCTCCCACGTACAGTCGCGTACCCATGTCATCAAGTGCTCTTGTCTAAGAGCTCCGTATAGAGTGCGCAGCCCCCTAGCCTGTGCAAAAGGACAGTAGCCCCAGTCATCATGTCTTTAATTTAGCCTCTGAACGTTATGAAAATATTCGTCAATTAGTTTCAGTACGACAAATTCACCTCACCAAAATGCAATGCACAAACCATAATAATTGAAAGCCGCTGACTGCACGAGAAAAATATATACAACCTGTTTTTGAAATTTAGCTATCTTTAGTCCATGCTATTACTTAGCATATCATTACCATGACTAACACAAAGTAGTGAAGCAAACACTATTAGCTACAAGCTGTCAGTTTATTTTTTACTTTTCTGTTTATACGTGCAATTTTATCATCACTTACTTTCCATCGGCTCAGATATTTTTTCTCCCAGTCTTTTGTGGGAAATTGCTGCAGTCATCACGGCGTCACTGCTCAAATTCGGTCTTTGCAAGGGAGAAGGTCCGCGGGTATATAAAACTGCAAACGTAACCCCAATACATAAGGTAATAAAAATAGACCCAGTAACTATCGATATGTCTTATTTTGGTCGCCAGTGAAACCATGGAAGGACTTTTGAAGCAGAGCATCACTGACCAACTCAGGATAAACCATATCATTTCGATACCCAGTTTGGCTTCCGAGATAGGAGGAGCTGTTTAATCAGCTAGCAGGACTTCTTTTGCAGGGTTACTGACATTAGAGACGATGCAAAAACAGTAAATAACTTTTGCCTAGACTGTCAAAAGGCATCTGACAAAGTCCCCATCAATGCCTAATTATAATAATAAAATTGGAGGCCAATGGCGACGATGATGATTTTCATAGGTGCGCGCCAACAGTGAGCGAAACTCCAAGGAGCGGCGAGCGTCTGGACGCCTGTCTCATCTGACGATCCACAAGGTAGAGTGCTTTGACCCACTCTTGTTCTTAATTTACAGGAATGATCTTGATCTAACCAACCGCAGTAAAGTCAGCAAATTTCCGGCTAACCTTAGACTCTGTCACGGAGCCGCATCGGTTAGCGACGGAGTACAGCTCCAGCAAGACGGCAGACCGCTTCATTGTATGGACCAGAACGTGGCAGATGAGCTTCAATGTCGAACAATGCTCGGTAATGAACAGTGGACCAAAAAACATTAAAGTCCAAGTAGAAATGATCCTCACGGCATTATGCTTCGCTTACTCTGCAACGTGACCTACGACCAACTAAAACATATGTATAAAACACGGCCAGCAAGTAGACATGGGTCTACTGTAAAAATGGCAAGCAGAGCCTTGGAATTCATTACCAAGATTGTTGAGTTTAACTCTAACTATACAATCTTTCTATTACAGACAACACTAGTGGACTTACACTTGTAGTTCGCGGTTCAGTTCTGGTCACCGGATTACCGAAAAGACATAGACATATAGACAACATGGAAAGAATCCAACGCAAAGTAAAACTGCTACATTAGCAAGGTAACAAGCTATACGAGAGTCACTACCAGGAGCTTGGTCTCTTTTCTCTCGAACAAAGGCGACTCAGGAGCAACTTATGACAACATTGAAGTACATGAAGAGCTTCAGCGTCATATCTGCAATGGAACTCTTCTAAAGAGACGTTGATGATGGCCTCTGGAACAACGGACAAAACGTCAAATATCAAAATCGAAGAACTATTTTGAGCCTGCAGTTTTCCCGTACTTCATAATAAACATTTGGAATAGATTACCGTCGCATGTTGTTGAAGTAGAGACAGTCAACACATTCAAAAATCGGTTAAATAAACATCGGGAGCAATACATTCCACAATTTCAAACCCCTTCTCCAAGACAAGGAACATGGAATTGCTAACACCTATTTTTTCAGGCTCCGCTTTGTTCACTTATCTTTCATATCAAATCTAACTTAATGTCTCAGAATTGCCATCGATCTGTTGCACCTAGTCATACTTGCATAGTCTCCCTTTCGGCTACGATTTTCTGCTGGATAACTGATCTTTTTTAATTTTGACATAAAAACAACAGCTTATGGAGAGCTGGAGCCTGAGTCTTGGCTCGTTTCTGGGAATCGGCCAGTTTGTCCGTCTGTTGGAGATATCTAATATAATCTAATCTTTTTTGAAGCCCCTAAACTAGCAATCTTTTCATTAATGTTCTTATCTTCCTTCTTTTATTTAATTCATTCCAAGCGTGAGTATAGGCACTTTATCTATTTTTTACATACTACATATCTTTTCCTTTTCTCTGTTACAACACCCTTGCGGTAGCTTGAAAAACTAAAGCTGCGTAACATGAATAAAAGCAATTATTTAATCATCACCGCATCTAACTTCATGGTTTTGTTTGACAAGATACAGACATCAAAGCAAAAAAAAAAAAAGTGCTCATGATGCTAGAATGCTCCTGCTGACTTCAGTTCATACACACGGAGACTGACACACATCTGCTCCACTGCGCCGCAAGTCAGCATTATCGGAAAAAATTTCATGCTTGATATCTGGAGCCAAACAAGGAGCGCCAAATGTTTCGAGTGCTCGGCAGTGCAGAACTTGCGGTTCCCAAGAAAATAGCGAGAAAGTTTCTGTGTTAGCACTGTAGGACATTTGAATATTGGGTGCCGTAGACACCAGATGAGCGCTTGCTTCGTTACCCACTTGGCATGAAGGGAGACTTATCATAGTTATTTGTTAGCTCCTGGGCAAGCATTGTATTCTTATTTTAGTTTCAGAAATACTCGGGGTTGGTTTTTAGAGTGCGTACCGTTTCAACATTCCGACGTGGTGGTGGTGCTGCAGTTGATGTTTTGAGCGTGTACGCTGTTTACCTACATCTGTTGGCAAGCTAAAGCACCATTATGGAAATAATGAACGGTGTCAACGTTTGTTTTAGAATATTTAAAATAGTTCCACCGAACGAGAATCCCGTCCCTTCTTCCCCTGTGAAATACGATCAGTACTGCGTTTTCATAGGGCTACTGACGTGAAAGCGGATGAAATTCATTTTCAGATTATGGCAGTGTACGGACAAAACATTGTGATCGATGGAATGGTACGGCAGACTTCTATAAAGACGGGATACGAAAATTGTTTGTACGATGGGAGAAGTGCCTTAATATTGGTAGCAAGTATGTAGGAAATAGACTGAAGTATTAGCTTTTAGATAAATAAAATTGGTGAGAAAATTATGTCTTTTCGTTTCTTTTTATAGCTAAGCGGTACAGACTGGGTTTTGCCATACATTTTGCATTTGTATAATCGACCTTATAGAGCAAAGTTTATGCTTCGTAAAGGCAACTGAAAAGTTATTCGTTTCAGAACACTGTTATTTACCATAAGTAGTGGCAAGGAGTATGTATGCTCCAATGGAAGTAAAAAGAAGTTGGGATTGTTGCTCTTGGACATCAAGGGCTTCATCGACACCCAAGCATCAAGAACGCCGGTTGCTCGGCTGCAGACACGCAGCGCATCTAAACAAGGTCGATCCTTGAGGTTGTTACTTTTCTATGTGGACGGTCGTCTATCTAATCTTTAGCCACATGGTGATTTTGGGCTCGCTGTAGCTATGCGTGAATGAGAACAGATGTCTCAATTCTATTTTCTTCTTTTGAGCCACTAGCACAAATGCATCTTTCAATTGCTTAAAAAGGATAAATTTTAAGTTTGTGTCACGGAAAATTGTTGTACCGATTCAAAATTGACGCAGATATCTAAGATTAGATGTAACGGGACCTTTGCAAAAGCCGGTACTTTAAAAACAACCCTCGTGCCCACGTGACAAGAGGTGAAATACTCTGAACAATGGGTCGCTAGCTGCGACCCATCAGAAGAGACCCAGCATCGTGACTCCACGCTCGTGAGCGGACGTGGAAAACGTCACCTTAACTTCTTTAGATGATAGGAACGTTCCTAAAGACTGGATTGCGGCTGTAGAGCCCTTTACTGATTCTAGATGTAATAGAGCCCTGAAGCTGCAACCAAACGCCACAAGTCCTATGAACATTCTTGAACAGTCGAGGCATTACGGTGAATTACAGCTATACGCCTTTCCCTTTGTCTTCCTATGGCGAACTCTGTCAGCATTTTCTCTCAGCATGCATAGCACTTATGTAGGCTCCAGTAAAACTTTTGTGTTTTTGTACGCTACACAGCAGTATTCCAAGATCACAACACACTTTCATTGTGAGAAAAAGATTGCGAAAGCATGCACTTATGAAATTTGATCAGCGGTTCCTCATCTTTATTATGCCTGACACCCCTAAAAAATTGGCAATTAAAATGAAGATAAGGAATGAAATTTATACCAATTTGTGCAACATTGTAACATATTGACTTAAGCTAATTTTTAAATGACGTGGAAATTTGCCTCCCCCCCCCCCCGCGACAGGTCATATCGTCCATGCAGTAGAACACGCATGTCCTAAGGAGATCGGGAAGAGGAAGATCAACGGAACCTGCAGGCACTGAGATTATGAAAAAAAAGGCTTTGGAAGGAAAAGAATCGAGTCTTAATTATGTAAATGACCGTCTGGACAAGCATCATGTAGAAATATTATTTTTTCGAGAACGGGCCATCAACTTGTTCTCTTCACGAAAAAAGTTTGGGAAGTGGGAGATCACCGGAACTTTGTGTGCAACAAGATTATACAAAAAGAAAGAAATTGACGTTTGAAGGAAAGGAATGAAGCCATAATTATGGAACGGGCAGCTTGGATAAACTTCATGTGGAAATGGCTTCTCTTCGAGAACCAGTCATCAAAATGTTCTCTTCTCCTCAGACATTATTAGTTGCTAACCTTTATTATGCATGGCACCTCTGTAAAGATTTCAGTATGTTCTCTCTCACGTTCTTTACAAAATTAACTAGAGTACACTGAGAGCGCGTACCCTCTCTAAACAAGGGATGTTAACGAAAAATTCAAATTCGTCCTATAAATATGATTTCCTCTTTATCGGCAACGAAATTTGATCATTTGTTCCTTTTTATAGTAATAACAGCTACTATAATTTTCGTGAAGATCCCATCATACTTTTTCATCTTATGTTGCTGACAAACGTTCTGCAAGCATTACAAAAGCTCACAAACAGACCAATAGATCATCACCAAAATTTAATCATCCATGTCTTTTAACACTTTTAACAATTCCTGCGAATTTCATAAAGATCCATTCATAACTTTTTGACTTATTTTGCAAGAAATATAAAATCAAACACAAAGACACATTCACACGGACGAACAAATTAGTATAAAAATGTGATCATTTACTCTTCGTGATATACCTAACAGGCCATGTAAATTTCACGGAGATCCGTACGTGACTTTTGAGTTATGGTACTAACAAAAAGGAGGCAGATCAACGAACAAACGGTTGAATGGATCTTCACCTAAAGTTAATAGTCTGTTCCTCCTAATATGGCTAAGAATCACTTTAGATTTCGTAAAGACCCGTTCATAAGTATTTGAGCTATCTTGGTGACAAACAAAACGGCAAACAGACAGGTACGATAAAAACATAAATTCCTTTTCCCAGTATAGTAGCGGTAGAAATGTTACTAGCGCTTCAGAAGCACACTGCCTATACCGCGCCGATATGGGCAGTGTGCCACTGAAGCGCTAGTAAAATTTCTACCACTAGAAAAGGAAGTTATGTTTTTATCGTACCTGTCTGTTTGTCTTCTTGCCCTTTTTCTAAGGTAATAACTGACGTGAAAGTAATGAATGAAATATATACTACATTTTTCCAACTTATTAATTTTAGTTATTGAAAATTATCAAAGATTTCGCTCCCCGTAAATGGTTATCTCGTACCTCTAAGGGTTGCGGGCATCGCCGATTGAGAACCTCTAATTTAGAGCATGCAAGAGAAAACATTGTTCCAACAACGATATTAGATCAGACTGTTTTACTCTAGTAGTAAAATGTAACCCTCTATTCCCGAAATGCTCTAGATTCTTTTCCTGAGACATATTAGTTTGTGTTTAGAGTGACCTTGCAACACCACTCGCTTCTCTGCGAGGAAATGGTGTACAGTTGCACTTTAATTTCTAAAACCCTACTTTATTTTTCGAGACAATCCTGTGTTAAGTGCATTGCTTCATTAGGTTACGAGTCCACAGGGCATAAATACGAGTCATGGCTGTCCTCCGCGGTCATCTCATTCAATTTCTCTGCTATTTCGAGAGAAGTCAGCGATTACAGAGCAGCTGGAGTCAGCTGCATGCCAGACAACACGCACATTTCTCTCTCTTGTAATGCCATTAGACGCGCGCTTGATTCAGTTAAGCGAGAGACAATAAAACTCCCGGCACCCTGTGCTGGATTTCGATCGCTGCCTCAGGGAGATAAGCCAGAAACTTCACTCTTATAATTGCCCATTAAACCAAAGAGTAATTCTAGACGCAAGTGTAGGCCATTAGTTTTCCAGGAGAGATTGCGATGCCGACGTTCATTGCGTCCAGGGCGAGTTTAGCTCCGATATATTGGCATATTCGCGCTTGTTGCAAGCGGTTTCATAATGTACTGGTCACTTTCTGAACAGGACTCTTAATTGCCTGTTAGATAATAGTGAAAGTGTAATTTTATTGCTATTGCTGAACCTCTGGCCTCAATGGCCTACGTTCTCATCAGCGAATACTGCGGAAGTTTGTTTGTGCACAACGCAAAGTTTCATCAGTACTGTATATATATATATATATGGTATATTGTGTATATATCTACATATTGTCATAAGCTAACACTTTAAAGAGAAGGTTAGAAGCAAATAAATTATTTACGTTATACAGTTGCAAGGTTTATTTTACGAGACTAGTGACAAGAGTACCAAAATAGGGAACAATAATAGGAGGGTTGTTTCAAAGGCAATGCCTCCTGTTTTTCAGCTCAAAAAGTTGAAGAGCTACAAAGACGAAAGTGGCACCATTTAAGCGAGCGAAGAAGTCTGACGCTGCCAGGTCGGGACTATAAGGAGGGTGAGACAGTACCGTCCAGCTAAACTGTATCACATATTCCTTGGTCTTCAAACTTGTGTGTGGCCTGGAGTTATCATGCTACAAACAAAATGTTTCTATTTTCTGTGCCCTTATGCGGCCAAGCTGGGCCTTCCACTTGGTCACCGTTTCGACGTAACGGTCAGAGTTTGCACACACATTCCACTCTACTTGCATTTCATTCACCGTCATCCACCGATCGGGGCGCGCTTTGTTTTCAGGGGTGGGGATTGTGCGTGGGCGCCCGTAGTGGACTTTGTCAGTCACATCTCCGTTGCAACTCCGAAATCGACGAACCCATCTCCTAACTGTGTTGACATCAGTTACATCGGCTTCGTAAACGTTCACTAGGCGTTGTTGGATGTTGATTTGTTCAATTATTTCTGCATGGAGGAATTTAATAACGCATCTCTGCTTCTGTCGCACGCCCACGACAGATGTTGCTTTCTTAGAGTGTCGCACCCTCAATTTCTGCAATAGAGAAATGAAACTTTCAGGTCATGAATGCATAAGTTTAATAATCATAACATACAATTTGCAATCCCCTCGGATCTCTTCGGGCGGAATCTAATATTTAGAATGACCGTCGTGTGTTTATATATTTATATTTATTTATGGGTTTCGTGTCACGCTCTTAACGAAACTGATAGGCAAAAATTAGTTCTGGGCTTCCTGGTTTTAACAGTGTATTCATCTACTAGAAGACTGTGGTCATTCTGCCCAGCTTCATAGAAAACTGATAGAAAATATTCCAGGTTGAAAATAATGGCACTCGAACAGTATATCTGAATTCCGGTCTTTCTTCGACTACGTTGAAGTCCACTCGATATAGCTGCATACAGCATCTCTAAACAATCTCTTCCATCGTGATGTGTACTTTCTTCTGAGATTTACTTCATCCAAACTTCAGCTGATGCTCTCATTTTGCTAATTATCGAGGCAACTGGTAAGATACACTTGAGCGGTCAGCAGGCGCGTAAAGATCACGATGATTTCTCGGCAGCAAATTATTTTCTCCACATTTTGGGTTCGTCTTTCAACAGAGCAAGTTATCTCTTGATGAAAAATTTTCAGAGTCCGAGTTATATGCCACCTTCGAGTATAAAGATCTCCGTATTTATTAGGAGCAATATTGACATCGTGCAATTAACATCGCCTTTTAGCGTATATCACCAAAAGAAATCTTGGTTTTGTTCAGCCTTGCACGCTTATCTGTACGGTTCCCTAATTCATGTTGGCAGTTGCGCAGCATCTTACACGAGGAAGTTAATAAGAGCCTTACATGTATAGAAGGGAGCTCAACCGTCTACCTTAAATAGTTGATTACCTGACAAATCATGAAGAACATGTCCCGTCAGCACGCGGCACTACCCAGACAGGGAGCTCCCTTCTATACATGTAGGCTTTGCCTTAATATCTCTGCGATGATGCTACAGGCAACACAAGACGGGTCTTCACAAATTCTTCGCTGTCATTATTGACAGCGCGGGCACTCTACAGTAGTAATAATAATACTGAAGAAAACGAAGAGAAGCACAATAAGAAATTTGGTTACCCACGATGCGTTTCACCGTACCTCGGCTCATCAGGTGGGAGGTCGAAGATGGTCGACTCTGAAGACGTTAAGATTTTCCGAAAACTTAGCCAGGTTATCACAGAAAGATGTAGCTGTGATAGCGAGTTATCCAAAGCGCAAAAAATAATTTTCAAACAAGCAAATTTTTTTTCAATTTTGAAACATTGTCCGCTGCGTCGACTCCAACTACTGCACGTAGATGCACCGGGGTGGCAGGAACCTCCTGTACAAGTGCTTCAAAGGTGGTGCATGACTTGTGCGCGTTAGATGGCGCAAACACAACAAACAGCGATAATTAAATTTTAACGGGAACATCCAGTAGCTTGAAGCGATGATAGGCCTCTTGAATTGTTAGAGCTCTCCAATATGCAGCATACCAATTAAACATTTGCAATCCTCCGCCAGCTGCATGATGTAATTTACTTGCCACGGCTTCTATTGTAAATTATTGTCTTGAGATGGCATATTTCAAATACTGAAGAAAACGAAGAGAAACACAATAAGAAATCTGGTTACCCTCGACGTGTTTAGCCGTACCTCGGCTCATCAGGTGCAGAGGGTCGTAGATGGTCGAATCTGAAGACGTTAAGATTTTCCGAATATTTAGCCAGGTTATCACAGAAAGAAATAGCTGTGATACTGAGTTATCCAAAGCTCAAAAAATAATTTTCAAACAAGCAATTGTTTTTTTTTTCAATTTTGAGACATTGTCCGCTGCGTCGACTCTACCTTTGAAGTACTTGAACAGGAGGTTCCTGCCACCCCGGTGCATCTACGTGCTGTAGTTGGAGTCGACGCAACGAATAATGTTTCAAAATTGAGGAAAACATTTGCTTGTTTGAAAATTATTTTTTAAGCTTTGGATAACTCGGTATCACAGCTACATCTTTCTGTGACAACCTGGCTAAATTTCAGAAAATCTTAACGTCTTCAGATTCGACCATCTTCGACCCTCTGCACCTGATGAGACGAGGACCGGCTAAACGCGTCGAGGGTAATCAGATTTCTTATTGTGCTTCTCTTCGTTTTCTTCAGTATATTAGATAATGCCGTCTCAAGACAATAATAATAATGATAAAAAAGGCGGCATTACTTTTGGAATGACCCTCGTTGCAAAACTTATAATTATACTCTTTTGTACATTGTACACAATAGGTACTCAGTTCTTTAGTATTAACGCATTCAATGTACTTGGTTCACGCACCTCAGTTTAAGAATTTGTAATGGAATGTGAGGTGTTGAAACAGAATAATTCGATGGTTGGTGAGGAACAATATGGTTTTTCGTGAAAGTAGATTTGAGACGCTACAATACGGAAAACATTTTGCACTGTGGGAGTTCACGTAATATAAAACTAGTAGGACATAAGATTGAAAAAAATATATAATTTTGAGATATCTTGATGTGATAATGCTTGATAAAGCTAATTTTGAAGAGCATATGGCCAGAGCTCTTACAGTATGAATGAAATTGAGTGACTACGTGATTTGAACTTTTTATCATGCAAAGCAGAAGTGATGCTTGTCCTATAAAAATAATTATGACCGCATAAAATGTAATAATGCACTTTTTTTGGATGCCAATAAAAATAAAAGATCTAGTGCAACTTGAGGCTCTATGCCTTAGTAGTGGCATGCGTCGTCCGCGAACGTCCACTGTATACAAAGTAAGGCATACTACAGAGTAACATCTATAAAAAGTAATTCAACCGTTTCATGTAGTGCTGTAGGGATTTTTCTTAAACTACTCTGAACCAAGTAGCCTCTTTACACTGCTCCTATTATTATAATCGTCATCATCATCATCATCATCATCAACATTATCATTCCTAAAACTTCACTTCAGGGCATCAAAGGACGGAAATTACCCAAATTAAACATGTGATAGCAGGATATTACTTTGGTTTACTTGCAATCAGAGACTCTGCAATGAAAAAGTGTTGTCCCAGAGCAGCACGCCTATTCGTGCACCATCTGGAACTGCCCCCCCCCCCTGGTGTGCCGTACAGCTCGGTAGCTGCGGAATTTTCCATCGGTGCACGGGAAGACGTTCTGGTTTTGGGACAGCACTTCTCACTGCAGAAATATAACGCGTATTCGTTTGCTCGCCATTAACGCTCTTAGCTAGACATTACTCCCTCGTCCTGAACTTTTAACTTAATTGTTAGATACCGAACGGAAGCTCTTGAGAAGATCCTACAAAATCACATCCCAAGCTGCCTGCGTGTCTCACTCTTTCTTTCCAAGTCGCATCCTTTTCCAAAAGAATTTTTGCCCGAGCTTTTTGAACTCGAGCTTAGGGAGACTGTCCCTAGAGAGAACGCCTGCATGTGAGATGGAAGAACTATAAGGATTAATGATGCGAGTGCCTTCATAACATGCCTTCATTAGACTTGTAAAATAGAAGAGATTCCAATTAGCATGGCCGTGCTGTAATTAATCAGATGCAAGCGTCCGGGACTGCAAACAAGTAACTGGCATCTCTCGACGATTTGTAGTGATGCGAAATCGCGGTAGCTATAGTACTGCACTGCCCCTGGAGCCACTGTAATGTAAGCCTATGCAGTCTGTGATATTCTGAACATATAAATTAAAAGGACTTTCTGAAGACTCTTTCACATGCAACTCTAGCTATAGAAATTTATTAAGTATCACCAGCCACTGGTTACACTGCAGACTATCGCCATGGAAGTGTTCCAATTCTACGTGAGTACTTGAATCTTAATTGTGTATATTGGGATTTTTGGACGAAATCCAGACGAAATTCCACATTACGCGTGTGGAGTCATGATGCTTTGTTTCTTCTGTTTGGTAGCACTTAGTCAGTAGTGCATTATATCCACAGTGCACATTACCACTGACCGCTGATCTATCTGGTATTCTCCTTAAATGAGAATCCAGCAAACATTTAATTCTAAAATTTTCACATCAGTGGGGTGTTTCGAATACAGTATGCTGCAGTATTTTGTTGAACAGTATTGCTCCCCGTAAAGTAAAGCTGTTAGAATATTTTGTCGCCACGGCTTTTCCTCCATCTCTGCTTGGGATGCATATATCACAAGTCCTTCCAGTCTTTTCTGAGTGCCTGGCGACAATCTGTTCATTCATATTCACAGTGATACTTTCCAGAATTATCCACTGATATAATTGCTAAGCCCCCGAATCTTCGTTGCATTGAATACAGTTGGAGACAGCTAAGTCGTTTGTGGCAGTTGCACTGTTGCATGTCTCGAATTTTGGCAGTGAACGATCTTAGAGTAGCTTCAAGTTCTTCTAGTTTCTTGTTCGTACTAGGCATTCCAAGTTGAGAACAGTACTCTATTCTCGGCAGAATTAATTTCTTTCAAAGAGTAAACATATCCTCTATTTCACTTGACGAGAAAGTTCGTAAACTCACCCACTCCATTTCTTTCCCACAGCAATAACTCTAGCTACTTCTTCTTTAAATTACATCGTCTTGTATTCTCACGCCAAGGTCTTTAAAAACAGTTCTTCTTTCAATGCCATGCCCACAAATGGTTTTGTATGTTGTGGACTCGCAGAGTACAATTTTTTTTTTATATATAAGCAGCTCAAATTTCGTGTCGGAAACTAAAATTCTTCCAAGACGTTTTGCCCAAAAATTAAGAATTTATCATTAGTTTGTCAGTTGTCACTCTGTAGCCTTGCAATGCTTGGTTACAGAGTTGCTGTAATTACACATGCAGGAAAACTACGATTTTAGAAGATTTAGTAGCCATAAAGTAGTAATATGCCACAAGCCACTGTTAGTGCTGTAGACTTTCGGTGAGTGGCTATGTAAATGCTCTAATTATACGTGCAAGGAACGTATGATTTAAAAGATTTAGTAGCTCTACAATAGTAATTAATTGCAAGCCACTGTTACACAGCTATATGGAGTTACTTGAATTATATATGCACGGAAACTAATAAATTGGGGGTCGTAATACAGTACCTTTAGCAAATATAGCCCAATTTCTTCTTAAAACACTCATTTGGTTGAAGTTCTGACTTTAACAAATAGTCACTTAAATCCTCTGTATGACTGCAAGAACTTGAACTAAAGATTTTACCTTTTGCCTTCATTACTTTGCAAAGTCATTTGGAAAGTTTTCAATAGCCACACGTACGACTTTTAGTGGTATTGTCGCCCAGCATTTATTCAATTTTGACATTAAACCGTCGATTCTCTAGCCAGGAGTAGAGCAGGCTACACTCTAGAGCAGGGGCTCTCAAACTTTTTTCAACTAAGGACCACTTTTATCACAGAGAATAAGCTGAGGACCCCTCAAATGTGTTCTCCCTGAAAAAAAATATATATAATATTATATACATTGTACGCACTGTTTCATAATATCAACAGCCATGGAAAACTGTAAATAAATACCTTAGCTGAGAAGTAAGTGTAACTCCATCTTTATTTGGCAATTCTGATATCGAAACATAAGACAACAGTTCAAATAATGTGTAATCGAAAGATAAGTGTTCAAAAACATCCATGAAATTCCCATGAACCATATTTCCAAAAACTCCCTCTCCCTCTCTCTCATCAATATCAGATGTCTTTTGTTCATTATTAATGTGAAGGACAGGCCTGCCTGCCAGTGCACAACTTCTCTATCCCGGGATGGTTGGATGACAGTCATACTCTTAGGTCATCTTCCACATGCATCCGAGCCCTGGACTTGGTTTTCGTGGCTTTCAGAGCTGAGAAAGATGCCTCGCAGAGATAAGTTGTGGGAATTGGAAGCAAAACTTTCGTAGCTTTAGCAAATAATTCAGGATATTCCTCTTTATTACAAGCCCAAATGTCTATATGTGCACTTTGACGGAATCGGATCCTCTGGCTGCCAATGCATGACAGCTCCAACAGTATTACACAATTATAATCTATGCCCAAAGATAGTAAAAATATCTTTTTTACCCACCAACTCATGACACATACACTTCTGATAGCCGCTGGATGTACGCTGCCGGTGGTTGACTCACGGAATGGCTCTCACGGAAATCGGCTGCATCCACCTTTAAATTTGTTAAATTTTGCAGACCCCCTGTCAAAGTGCCACGGACCCCTGCAGACCCCCTGTCAAAGTGCCACGGACCCCTGGGGTTTGAGAACTCCTGCTCTAGAGAATAGGCCATTATGAACTAGACTCTAGAGCACATTGATAGCGCATACCCCCACCCACAAATGCAATATTGATGAAAAATTGAATTTGATACTGAAACTAGGATTTTTTTTTATTATGATCACCAAAATTTGGTCACTTGTGCCTTTTGACAGTAATAATAGCTACTGTAATTTTCTTGATGATCTATCAGTAACATTATGACTCGTGTCCTGACAAACACTTTGACAAACATTAGTCCAACATACAAGCAGATAAACCGATCATCACCAAAATTTGATCACTGGTGTCCTATATTTGTCCTACATTTCTAACAATTCTTGAAAATTCTATGAAGATTCATTTATAACGTTTTTTTTAGTTATAATTCTGCCAAACATCTTGGTCAACATTAATCAAGCACACCAACGGACGAAACGCTCATCACCAAAATTTGGCCATTTGTGTTTCTTAACATGTTTAACAATTGCTACAAATTTCATAAAAGATCAGTCCAAAACATTTTGAGTTATGCTACCGAAAAAAAGAGGCAGACGGTTGAACGGATCTTCACAAACATCTATTCCACCTAAAGTACCAAACAATCCCTGAAAATTTCGTAAAGGTCAGTCCATAATCTTTCGAGTTATCTTGATGACACACAAAGAGAGAGGCTGACGAACTTACAAACTCAACAAAAACATAACCTCCTTGGTGGAGGTAATAACCCAGAGCATTAAGGTTTTGTGACGAGGGAGGTCATTCTGAACTCCCAAGAACAAAGGCGGACTTCCCTCTCACAAAAATGGTTACAGCAAGCCATCACTGATGCTGGTTACTGTGTTTTGAATACCTTTTCTGCACTGCAGGAAATGGATTCAGGGCTTTTTGCAAGTACTACTGTATATCATTTTGATGATCATGAGCCTGCTGCACATTGAATGACTTCTCATCCGTAAAGATGAGGTCTTGAAGCGTGTCATCTCTGATGCGAGTCAACAGTGATCGATTTCTGGAAACCCTATTTCCAACTTTATTTGCACAAAAAAGCTGTCTCTTTTGGAGCCTTGTCCTAAAGAGCGGCAGCAAATAATAACGTCAACGAACCTTTATTTTCTTCGTAGTTTTGCTCTGAAGAATAGGTTTTCCTTCTTTGATCTACCGTACCACTTAATTTACACATCATGAGCGCAGGTCACCTATATCGTTATTGTGGGGTTAAAGAAATTTACTCTCTATAAGACTCCTAAGATGTATTTCAGATGTCGTCAATTTAGTAACGGCAGCGGCTTCTTCCATGCTGGGCAGATGAATTTCTCCTTTGTAACAAATTATAGGAAAGAGCGAGACCAACCCACCAGTCAACCAAGCATTCAGCGAACTGAGTATGATAATATACACTGGATTTTCGAAACGCTGATGGAAAGACGCAGACCTCAATGCTACATATAGCTCTGTGAGCTTAATGTATAAAGGTGATTTTATATACCCAATATTATAACGCTCTGAAGTTTCCCCGATAAGTCATTCTTTCACTCCGCAAACATATGTTGGCAATGCTGGTAACAGTGACTGTAAGCTGTAAAGAATTATGTAGAAGGGAGGGTATCGCATGTACTCGTAATTGTACTTAAAATTTAAGCCAGATTACTATGCAACACAGAAAACGTCGCTCAAAATTGTCTTCCATCATGAACGGGAAATAAGCTCGCCATCAAATTAAATGCTGATGAATTTAATAGGAAAAACTATGACTTCTGAAGCCGAACTAAATATTATTTGAGCTTGGTCTCTGGAGTATATGGCAATAACAAGTTGATACTCAGATATTTCTGTACGTAATAGTAACGATTCAAACATAACTTTGTGTTATTCATGAACTGGAAATTAACATGAAGTCAAAGAATAATAGTTAACAATTGTCACTGGGAGCAGGTCGTTTTCTTCTAACTTTCTCTATACTTTTTACAGACGTTTTCTTTGATCACATCGCTGCTTCTACTACTAACGTGGCCCCTCGCGGTGAAAAATTGCAAAAATTTCTATTGTAGTTTCAAAGTGCTTAATATTAACGTAACGACCAAAGTTCTCCGCGGTTCAGAATGCTAAGACGGGCTGGGTTGGCTGGTCGACAGTACTCAGCAGTAGCGACAAAAATGAAGTACTTTTTGTACGGACTACGGACTGTAATTAGAGGTGGGCATACGAAGGATCAGCATTTGTTAGCATTTAGACCAACGGGAATTACATGGGTGACTTTTAGAGGTACTTACATGTAAACGACTTGCCTGAGTGACTTTTCGTTGCAACTATGTATGGAAAACTTAGAGGAACGACTTTGGTAGGGAACATACATAGGTTGGAAACGCAGTCCTTGCCATTTTTATTAATTAAATGTTGCTGAAGGATTTAATAAAAAATAACAACTAACTAATCAATAATATATTTTCTATTGCTGTTTAAAACTATTTCCCAACGTGTTCGACAAGCTTTTCAATACCTCATTTTATAATCTACCCATTTTAACTCGAAGAACTCATTCAACCAAGCCGTTAATTCTGTATCAGTATTAAACACAACTTCGTCCATAGTATTTGAAAGCGATCGAAAAAAGTAGAAATCAGATGTGGAAACATACATACACCATATTTAGTCTCCAGTAGCGATTCTTGTAAGAAAAACGCGTAGCTTGTGTCCATGAATTGAGCGGTGACGAAAAAGCTAACAGGAGGAGATTGTGGCTCGTTGATTTTTGTTGCTGTCACTGAAGCATGTGTATTGCGTAACCAATAATCCATACTTTTGAACCTTTCCCATCAAGTGAAAATGCTTCTGTAGAGTAGTGTGGGACCATTCTATTTTCTCTGACAGTTGACTAAGACTAAGATTTTCGTTCAAAAGATATTTTAATCGTTCTTCATCGATTTCAACTGAAGGACCAGAAAGAAGTTAGTCTTTGAGGCCACAATTTCCATTTTTGAACTTGGCACACCGATATGGCATCCTACCCATAGACGGCGCAAATATCGTGTGCAGCTTTTTGCGGCTTTTGACCTTTGATTGGAAGCAAAACGAAGATTTCGAACATGGTGGTTTTCTCCGCTTGACATTCCATTTTGATGGGGTGAAAAGAAACAAAAATAAGCTCAGAATACTTTAGGACAAGAGAGATAAGCTGCCAATGTTTTGAAAATATAACTTGCGCCAAAATGGATCCCATAATTGAAAAAAATGCATTCCAAAATGCTAAAAAACCGGTAGTTACTTAGTTTCCAACCTAGTGATTACGAACATATTCATGGGAATTACTGAAGCTACCTTTGAATGTAAAGAGACAAATTTATTCTTAATTATATGTAAGAAACTGCGGGAGAAGCATGACTAGCCTTAATCAAGTCAGTAGATGACTTTGCCCGCTAAAACATGTTGGCAATTTTACGACTCGATTTGCCGCCTCGTATTTCCCTCAATAATTATGTCTTATTTATGTACAATAGTGGTGCGCGAGGTGTCAGCGAGTGTGCTGTTTGCAGGTTCTGTCAGTCCTAACATGGTTCTTATTGAACTAGAGCTAATATTATAAAACAAATATACGATAGTCGACAAATTTGATAAAAATCTTGACGTTTCGGTAAAGATCAGATTCCCATCATCAGAAATTCGAATAAAATGCAAGGATGTAAAGGAATGATTAAAACGAAAATTTACTACGTATGAATTAAGGACAGTGTTTGCCTGGAGAGAACCAAAGGCAAATGACAGCAGCGC
>LQNS02277220.1:1136534-1146829 GCA_001587735.2 Parhyale hawaiensis | reverse complement strand
TGGGCAAGTTCAAACGTGCTTCGGGAGATGCCATTTGACTGCGCCATATAACATATGGTCATTTTTGCTTTCAGAATGCTGAATATTTATTTAAGAAGCCTTTGTGAAAAGTAAAAAGCATAAGATACAACCGGAATTTTGAATTTTTATAAAGTACTATAATAATATATACCCTATTAAAAATTTCGGTCGTGTTTCCCGCGTATTTGACGCGCAATCAGTAGTAAACGGTAGGAATTAGGCAAAGAGGCCACAATTCCCGAGAGTTACCCGGGGCCTGCGGTGGCTTTCCGGAAAATACCGTAGCCTTACGNCGTGTTTGGGCAAGTTCAAACGTGCTTCGGGAGATGCCATTTGACTGCGCCATATAACATATGGTCATTTTTGCTTTCAGAATGCTGAATATTTATTTAAGAAGCCTTTGTGAAAAGTAAAAAGCATAAGATACAATCGGAATTTTGAATTTTTATAAAGTACTATAATAATATATAGCCCGTTTTTTTCAGGCAGAATGCGGAATTTTTGTTTGAGAAGCCTTCTGAAAAGTAAAAAGCACAAGAGACAACGGGGGATTTCGTAAAGTACTAATATTCTGCCGTCATGTATAATGACGTCTCGGGCCAGTAGTATAAACTCAATTTGTTAGATAACAACATAAAATAATGGGAGATGGGTAGAACGTTCTTAAACAGTTACCTCTATCCCAGCATCATAGATGTACCAGTTTCACTATTCTTTTGAGCCACCTTGTGTGCACTGAAGCGCCATATCTGATGTCGTATAGTATGTTACGACATGCCTAAATTACTACCAAAATCCAGCATACAGCTTCTACGCAGTAAGCNCTGACTCCTCCAATCACGGACGAGCCGAGGGAACACGGCAGTCGGAACAGCTAATTTGTGTTTGTTTAGGAACCCTTTTTGGATAATTGCGGCCGAACCATGGCATGCCGCAAACAACTATGTATATGTATTCATAGCTAGAGTATACCCATAGTCTTGATATTAGTGTATAGGCAAAATGGAACCCGCCAAGGTAGAGAATTTAGAGCTTCTAATGGGAAAGACGAAATAGTCTCGCTCTCCTCTCTCGATTTATGGCAAACAGTATCAAAATTAGGAACTATAGGAGCGGGAAAGATCATTCAATAGATGTAATATCTCGAGGGCTGTAATTTGATATATAAATCGTTGAGATTGGCGTCACGGTTAGTTAATGAGAGGGTAAAATAGTCGTCTAGAGAAACACAAATCGAGGGCTGCGAGGGACAAAAGTGTCAGGGCCTACAGATCGATTGCTGTTTACTTTCGCACAAAATGCCGGGTATAAAATACTTAGGACGGCCTACTGAGCCAGCCAGTGTCCAGACGAGCGTATAGACCAGCCATACGTGGGTACCAGAGAGGAGAGAGAGAAACCGGGTCGGAAATCTACGGCCGCATCTTCAAATTTACGAGATAAGTATCTGAATGGTGAAACATGATAGTGGGGCTTAGAATTCCGGTGAGATGTGTAGAAGGCGATAGGAGTGCTTTGTGTGTTCTTTGTATCCACGCGTAGGTCAATGCATTCAGTGTGTTTTAATTCCCCGGAAGAATTGTGTATCAGGGCGTTAGAGAAGAGTGAATATCGCGATAGGTATTTTATTTCTTGTTGTTATTACCCTCTGCTGCGCCACATTCCCTTGTTTGAATCGTGCCTCCGCTCGTGCCATATTCAATATCATATTGATTAATCAGACCAGTAATAATTATTCACGCGATAATTGATATATTAATATTTATTAGACTTGATTTCGAGAGATCAGATCGTAAGAATCAACTTTGAACAATAGGAAATTTGCCATGCTACCCTTGTCCTCACTGTGTGATTGAAATATAATTATTAATAATTTGCATTCTGCTAGTTCTCAAGATCCCTAACTGAAAGTTGTGGCAAAGATAAAATTCAGATTAACAAAAAAAAAAAAAAAAACACTACGCTGAGGAGTGTTTTGTGTTACCTTAGGTTGTCCTATAGTGTTACAGAATGCGAACATAGAACTAGGAATCAGTTCACATTGACATTGCGAACGATTGGTTGGTCTCAGGATGGTGTAACATCCCGAGGGAGGCCATCAAGACACGTAATGAGTCTAGGTGGCTTTGAATAGCCACTCGTTGAATCGTATCATTTAACAATTCTTTTGTGGTCTCAGCATCATTATTAAATTGTTACAGGCAAAATGTTTTGTGGTGGTTATAAAAATTGAATAAAGCACATGTTCATAGCTTTGTGTCAAAAATGGAGTGGAGTTTCTGGTAGAGCGTTGTAGCGAGTCGCTTAAGTGACACCGCTGACGTCACATCTCGCCCCCCCCCTACCTCCACTCCCCACTGCTGCAAAGTCTTGCCTGGCTTACCCATTGCTGGCTGTTCCTACGCCCTGACCCCGACATCTCTGCACTCCATGGTCCATATGAGCATGCGTTTGAAGGACAAACGGCATCAAGGTATTACAGAGTTGCTGTAGTGATTAAAAATAAACAATAATAGTAACTATCGTAGAGAGAAATACTTCATTGACAATATGGATACGGAAGCTACGTAAGTGTTATTGATACAAAAAGACAAAGCATTGCACAAAAGTGCTGATCGGTGTTTCCATCTAAGGCGCCCCACTAAAACTCTTATGCCTGGGGCCGCACTCTATGTAGGTACAGTCCACAGTTCATTTATTGAAGATAGTTATGTCAGCTCTAAGGAAACACCCTGTCGCCTAATCTTAGCCAATCAGTGACCGCCGTGACACCATCTCAGCCAATCAGCGACCGCCGTGACTGGTGTCAATTCCAGCCAATAGGCGACTGCCACAGCACTATGCTGATGTAAACAAATGAGGCCGCGAGCGGCGGCTCCTTGTACTGCAGTATACCAGAAAGACTTTCCCCGCCAACTGTTTATAATTTACTACCTCAAGTTGGAACTACCCATAATTGTCATCCACTTAATTACATAACTAAATGTAAATAATAGACCATAGAATTGAAGTATTGTATTGCATCTTGATTTTCAGCGCCATAAAAAGAACTGAAAAAATCCTCTGAAAATGTTTGCCTAAGCTGAAGCGAATGCTTTGCGCGATATACAGTAGAATGATTCGCATGAGTTAGAAAAAAAAAAAAATGGACGATTTTTGTTCACCAAGAAAACTTTGCATTACAACAAGTTATAAAGTAGAATGTTATACACACATGAAAAGCACAATAAACGACAACTGGACAATTTTACCAACGTTTTTGTAATAAACAATCGCGACGCACACTTAACCTCTCGCACACACGACGCCATATTGAAAATTACCCAAGATGCCTCTGTCTTGGCATTACCCAGGATACCCCGCTTCAAAAGAAGTGACGCTATTGGCTGATACATTTTTGTGTGACGCCACTATGCTGCAACTGCAGGTGCTGCAGGCTCTATTGCTCGACATAACTATCTGTAGTAAACGAACTGTGGTACAGTCGCCCGCTTAACTTATGACCGGACGTTCAGCTAACATGACTTTACACAGTGGTAGTCGGTATCCAGGATATCCCTGGAAAATACTAAAGCTGAATTATAAGCAAACTGTACGTCCGCTCTAAAGTTAGTTGAGCCTGCGACTGCGTAGTGTGGCCATCGGTAGACAAAATGACAGGAGGTAAGTCCTGGGCGAGGCGACTTCGGGAAATACTTTTGAATATGCAGTACAGCGAACGGAACTTACGGCCGCATAATATTTACCGAAACAGTCACAACAGGACCCTAGCAGAAGCTTCCAATTCACCCTGCTCCAAATTCAAGCGATATTGTTTTTTATCTAATAGTTCCCAATTCGTCCTATTTCGGAGATTGTAATTGCCCGAATTAAGAACATCTGCTGGACGGTATTCTATCTGGCATTATTCGACATAAGACAGTTCTGTCAAATACTGCTGTTATGCAACTGGACTCTATTTGAAAATGGGTCTTAATATCAACATTCAATTGTCACTACCTGTAGTTGTTCATATTTATCAACTGACAGCGGGAGAGGTAAAATCAGATAATTGAACTGCCTAGAGCTTTTAGTTGTTCGACTACCCAATAGACTGGATACAGCATCTTTGGCACACCCTGTAATCTGCTTTGCGATTTCAGCTTCTGCGCCGGTCATCAGTTCTGCTAGGGACGTGAAGTGGAGACATGCTTGCGCCGTACCTACATTTTATCTCATTGCTTAATGCACAGACTGTAAGCTTATTAAAACGCGGTAACTCAGTGCTGTTACAATACAGAATGATGAGATTATTGCCATGGACTGTTGTTGTATGCGCGTTCTTAAAATGTCAAGTTGTTCTTCCTTCTGTGGCGCTGATATAAATTTCTAAAGGCAGGTTCTTACCACAGACAAATGAACGTGTTCTCAGACATCAGCGTCCGAATGTNGTGCTGTTACAATACAGAATGATAAGATTATTGCCATGGACTGTTGTTGTATGCGCGTTCTTAAAATGTCAAGTTGTTCTTCCTTCTGTGGCGCTGATATAAATTTCTAAAGGCAGGTTCTTACCACAGACAAATGAACGTGATCTCAGACATCAGCGTCCGAATGTTTTGCTTCCCTATAAACACAAGAGTGTGCCAATAAAAAGAGTTGTTACAATGCGGGCCCTCAAGTTACTTGGCCTAACAAGCGTCATTAGTTGGTTCCACACATCACTCCATTTTGGAGCGCATTAAAATAAGGAACGCTCTGCATTTCTCTTCTGTTTGCATGAACCCAGTTTCGGAAGCTGAGTTGAAGGGACAAGTTCATTTGACTTTCGTGTGAACCCACCTTGCGCATATCGGCCTACAGTAAAGTACCCAGTCAGTTTCTCGCTTGTGTTGTAAAGTATAATAACAAAATTAAAAATTAAAAAATTAAAATTAAATTAATTAAAATTAAATAATAATAATAATTAAATAATTCTTGTCCCACGTTGTTATGCTTTTCCCACTGCTGATTTCACCTTCTAACGAATATACCTACAACAGAACTTGCCTATCATTTTGCGATGAAGTGACGAAGCCAGTGACCAATTTTGTCATAGTTATGTATACTTACACGGAGCTGGTCTCTTAATCTAACGAATATAAAGTAGAGCTACCCAGTCATTTTGAACCGAAGGTAGGAATTACAATGTAGAATTTCTAAATACTTGTCACGAGCTGTTGTTCCTGGTCTCTTTTTCTGACGCCTCTCCAGTACCGCTTCCGATCTACTTTTCCACCACAGTTGCGAAGCAAATGAAGAGGACCAATGCGCGTTGCCTTTGTTCTGCACCAGTCCCAAGTTTGTTACGTCCAGACTTCCACAGAACGCCTGGCGCTCGCTGTGGCAAAGAACTCCAGAAAGAGCTTGTTGACATGCGGCTCAGTTCAAGGCATAAGCACGGTTTGCTTTCAGACAAATTGCTCAGGAACCCAGCAAGATACCTGCCTAGGGGTAAATATATTCTAGAGGGGATTTTGGAAAGCCGAGTTTCCGGATGTACGCGCATCAAGAAAAGCCGGGAAAACTTGCTGCAAGTTTAGGTTTACATGTTGCACATGTTGTTTATCATGAAGTGAAGCAGTATTTCTGTATAAATAGATATGTCATCTTGCTAATTCCACCAGTTCATTTCGGTTGACAAGTTTTTGTGTTACTTAAACGCTCTACTGTTTATTAAAAATGCAAGCCAGATTTCAGTAAGCCTATTAAGTTAATTGTATTATGTAAAGCGCTGGCGCACGACACACAAACGTCTCTTTGTTGCGCAGGAACAAGACAGATTATGCAATGTCTATTTTCCAGAATTTTTTGTGTACTGTCACCAGAATACATACTTTGTTAATGCTTTACGAATATTATATGAAGGAATTTTCTATGCAAACAGGATCTAAATATAAAATGATGGAAAGATGGCTAGCGGAATCCCCAGAGCTGTAGTTTTTACAGTCAGGAATGGTTAAACTTTTCTCTGACAATAATTAAATGCTCAGAGCTGTCGCGATCAAACTGACATTAATGGAATTCTCAGCTGGAAATGTGCAGAGCTGGGCACTTTCGCCCACCTACGGCCACTTGCTGTCATGCCGTAAGAGTTAAGAGAGACTGGGCGTTCAGTTTCCAAGCCATGGAAGGAGTCTTACTGCTCGGCAGTGTGGCCTGAAAATTACTGCACTGACACGATACATATCGTACAGCTCTTAGTGTGGATGTACGTGTGCAGATCAAAGTTTAATAATTGGGAAAATACAAAGCCTAATTAAAATTATACATAGAAATATGGGAATCTCAAGGCCAAAGACACACTGTAGCATCACAATGTCAAGGTTACCAGAGGGTAAACGAAGTTAGAAATGTTGGGGGCAACATCTTCGACGTAGGCAACAGCAGCAGGAAGCGCAGTAACGCTAATAGCTACAGCAGTAACTGTGCGAGAAGCAGCACAATTCTTGTAGGCGTGGTATAGTTTCAACACGTGCGCAGCATTCATCAGTAGTGAAATAGAGTAAAATATAGTGTCTAAATAACTATGAAAATTCATGATAACGATGTCCATGCGGTAAATTACATGTGACGTAGGAGGGGAAAGTATTTTCGAGAGATAGCTGTCAGAGCACTAGTCGTCATACAGGCCGCCATTATGGTAGAAGGTACTGCAGAATCTCAAGGACGCGATCAGTAATCATATGGTAGCAAAATCGTAAGAGCAAGGGAAGCTGATTAAACACTAGGCAGTTAAGGTTTATGAACGGGCAGTACTTTTTTGTTTAGGAAAGGTTTGGTAATCAGGGAGCGCCAACACAATAATAGTTATGGCACACATGCAGGGAACGTATGGGTATCATAAATGTCCAGTTACGTTGATGGTCAAAGATCATGGGGGGTGACGGAAGTCATATTATCGATGCTATTAGCAATAAAATAGGTAATGTGTAATAAATAATACGTTAATAAAGTAGGAAGTATATATTTAAACATGGTATTATTGTTGACTCCGGCGAGGTCACAAGGCTATCATTGGTTAGCCCATGGTCACGTGATCGGAGTTTTAGAAGAGCAATGGTATGTGGTCGAGGGCTCCGCCAGACGAAAGCGGTTAGTTCAGGCCACAGTTCATTCACTGAAGAGAGTAATGTTAGATCTAAGCGAGCATGCGGGCGGCAACTGTCAGCCAATCAGCGACCGCGTTGACTCTGATGTCACTACCGTGCAGTGAACAAAGAGAGCCACAGCTCACTTACTAAAAAAGTTATATCAGACCTAAGGTATATCCAAATTAAACTCGATTTCTGAGCTTTTACTAATAATACAGAACGTGAAGTAGCATAATCTGACGTAGATTGAATGGTTTATTGCATTGCATATTCATCTGTTGCGCAATGAAAGCATTTGAAAATGCACATTTCTCCAGTCGTACACACGCTGCCCTTCCAGATAGCAAACTGAGCAGTCTGAGCAATGTGCGTTTGAAACGAGTTGCGCTATTGGCTGAAGCCCGGTGCCCACGTAACAACTTTTGTTGCCGCTAGCGGCCTAGCGTTAACTCAACTAATCCGACTGCGCAGTCGTGGCCGTGACTTCAGCAAAACATGTGTGAACATCGTGCAATAAGTCTTGAAATATTAATCTGTGTGGACTTAAACAGCTCATAATTAGAAGCGACAATAGTTGAAAGTTCACAATCGCCAATTACTATTTTCTAAAAATTATTGTAGCCGCTAAGATGCTACACAGTTTTATATAGTTAAATTTTGTGCAAGATAAAGCCGTTCCGCGGCTATAAGTAAGCTCATTAGTCGAGCTACTTTTAGACTGCTAGCTGTCACGAAAGTTGTTGCGTTGGCGCTGGGCTTTATACTTCTTTGCGACGTGACTATTCTACAGCGGCACACAATACTTGACTGACATGGCATTTTTTAGTAAGTGAACTGTGGTTCAGGCGCAGAACCCGGAATGTGTGTCTGTGCAGACTCCCAGTCTTGCCAGCCCAACGCACCTAACGTATTAGACGTGCGTACCCAACGTCCAGTGTGCATGAAATATATTGCATGTGCGCACCCAGTGCCCAGCGAGAGCGCGAACTATGTTAAAAGTGCGAACTACTGTACAGTTTATTACGAGTGCGTGTATTATATTAACCAGCGCTCACTTCGCAGCAGCGTCCATTATGTGCACGAACTGTAATGCAAGTGCGCGATCTGTAATACAAGTGAGTGAACTACATCACCAATACGCGCTTCGCTTCCGCACCTATTATGCGCATGAACTATAATGTGCACGAACTATATTACCAGTGTACGCTTCGTCCCAGCGTCTATTATGTACATGAACTCTAATACATGTGCACGAATTCTATCACCATTGCACGCTTCGCTCCGGCGCCCTTTGTGTGCACGAAGTACATTACTACATGTACGGTTTTCGTAGCAGTCCCTGTTGTTTACAAGAGCTCCTGCATGCCGATATCCCCAGCTACGTGTCGTCCTCAAGCTTGTTACGGCGGCTGTCAATCGTGCCAGCGTAGTTCCAACGAGTAGCAACGTTCTCTGTGAGTGTGACTAGTGCATCAGTTACATCGTCGAGTGTTGTAGTGTGAAGACGCACATGGTGCAGTATTCGAAGTGATGCTGTGATTTTAAGTGGGTAGTATGTACGTGCCAAAGAACCACGGCGACAAGCCAAGCAAGTTGCTTTAAGAAGAAAATATAGGCTGTGCATTGCGCATCCTCATAAAAATGAAAACATGCTATATAGTAACAATTAGCATAATTATGCAATGTACAGGAGATTTAAAGAAGGTAGCAATATTCCTCAGCAGTAAATAGGATGTAGATAAGGTTAGAGCAGCGCGCGCTTTAGTGCAGCATAGGCGCCAGAGATAGAAAACGTGCTCTCGCTCCTGAGGGAGGTCTCATGTAAACATCCAATACCCGTATAAGTGTTTATTATTTTTTTTCGCCGGGGGATGAAATATTGACCTCAAGGCACCAGATGAGTGCATCGTATACATACGTGTTGTACTTGTTCTCAGTAGTCCACTGTTTTTACCCCCTGAATAAAATAGAAATTACTTGTAATCGATTCATTATTTTGACAGGCTTCATGAGTAAAATGTCACGAATGTCCGTAATTTAAAGTCAGCTTAATTCATCACAAAGGAGCACTTCCGCAGATAATATCGGCAAAGTATTGGCTGAAGGGAGCCCATTTGTTCAAATCGACCATCATCTCATATCTTTAAAAATATATAATTTTGTTGTATCTCGAGAGCACCTTTCAATGTTTATTGTTTGTAAGGAGGGCTCACTCTCCTCTTCATTTGGGCCATAACTCAATCCACTGTTGTCATCAGTTGTTATCATTCGTTCCTAAATTTCATTACTCTTAGTTTATATTTATCGACAATTAATTATCATAGTTATCATTATATTACTTATTTTTATATATATTTAAAGACCCATGTTCCTAAAGAGCCCTAACAACAGCCCTAAGAGCTGTTCACAGTGCATGGGGGTGGGGGGGGGAACACTGGCCTATCCAGAAATGGAGACTGTCGAGGCAAGTTGTTAAAGCCTTCCGTCTATGACGTCATAACTCGTGCAATCTGCTGTCGATAGACTCTGACAAGTACATGCAGGTTCAGAACTAGTTGTTTTTTAAACAGACAAACCGGGATCAGTGAAAGTTCACATAACATAAATTTTGTTTTTAGTTCAACCTTGCCGTCGATCATGGATGCTATATGTAAAAATATAAACAATCTAGTAAAGAACATTAACCATAATGAAATAATTTATTGAGACGGTACGTCCATGAATTTCAGGGAGTAGAAGCTGGAACCAGATAACTGTAGTTTCCGATCCTTCACAACGAATTCGCTATTTCCCCATGCGCAATATTGAAAACCCAACTCGTGTCCATAATACGCTCTCGGCAACATGAGGTGTCCATTTTATGTTTCCGTTTCTCACATGCCGTATTGCTTCCGCTATCTGATTCGGAAGAAAATGAATATCTATCCTGTGGAATTTCTACAACTCCCGCCAAAGTCTAATCAAACTTCAGTTTTCGAAGAAATAGTATTCGTATCAGGACTCAGAACAGTTCACCGGACTGTGACGATTATTTTATGTTTATGTGTTCCGCAAGGAAGCATTTTAGGCCCGTTATTGTTCAACATTTTTATTAATGACATTACTACTCTCGGTATGAATTGTGTATTGTATGCGGACGACGCAGTTTTCTACACCAATAGT
>LQNS02277220.1:1116821-1133197 GCA_001587735.2 Parhyale hawaiensis | reverse complement strand
TGGCTGCAAGGGACTGCAGGTGGCTGCATAGGACTTCAGGTGGCTGCAAGGGACTGCAGGTGGCTGGAAGAGACTGCAGGGGCCGGAAGCCTGCATCTCTGCCCACTGAAGTTATCCATTTTGGTTCACATGAGCAACGCTAGGTCCATTGGCACCATGCATCCTCCCGCTGCCTCGCAGCCTCCACTTCCAAAGCCAAAAACTTGTGTGAAAGTCGGTCGTACTTTTGATACACGGCCTCTCAAAGTTTAGACAAGCTTCTGTTGAGTTGCTTCTCAGTAGACGCTTGGAATATTGCAACTTTTGAGTCGCTCATGCGCTGTCGCTCATTTCTCAACGGTAGGAGAAGTTTAAATTCCACAGTGCAGTGTTCAATTTTGTTGAGCTTTAGTGCAACACAATATGATTTATGAACAAAAATAGACGTATAGATTTTGCAATCTATTGTTCAACAATGCTGAGTTTTAATGCAACACCGTAATTAACTGTTTAAATTTAGCAATCAATAGTGTCTAAGCTCATAAGCGATCAAGCACATTATGCTGTGACCTACAAATAAGAGAAGACATTTAAGCATAATTAAAATTGACGTTCAAAATTGTTACGCATTTAAAAAAAATTTCTTGATTTAATACGAGAGAAGAAGTATTGTTGTGAATGTCTATCGCTTAAGCTTACGAGCACCCTGTACTTACTACAGTGCACTGTAGTTTAAGGGACGGAGTTTAAGCTCATGCGGTGAATACTGTCATTGTACTGCATTATTATGACTTGAAGGGCCTGTCTACACTGATTTTCTTAAACTAAAATGATAACCCGTCCATTTAAAGTTACACAGAGCAAACCTTACAGTGTAGTTTCATCCTTGAACCATCCGGGCAATTAGATATTGTATTATTTGTTGGTCATGTCTTATATACCAGCAAAACATTGACTTACATCGACAGCTTCTTGTGGATTGTGAATTCACAATGGTAGAGAACTCCCTTGATATATGCTGCAAGAGAGTAAATTTTACTAACGAAACTGGAGCACGTTGAGAGCGCATACCTCCGTCAAGCCAAGCAACGTTAAAATTGGTTCTGAAACCATGATTTCCTTTTTATCATCACCAAAATGTGATCATTTGGGCTTTTTGGCAGTAAAAACAGTTTCTGCAATTGTCTTCAAAATCCGTGATTAATATTCTGGCAAATGTTAGTCAAACACAAAACAGATCCAACGACCAACACGAAAATTTGATCATACGCGCATATGCGAGAACGTCATCACTCAAAAATGGGAAATTTGAGTTATGACAACCATGGGATTGCCCGTTTCCTGCCCTATATTGTGGTAAAAATGACACATGTTTATCTGTAAAACTCACCACTAGAGCGCAGTAAATGTCACTATTGCGCCGATTTAGATGTTACCAACTCTCGGTGTCAACAATGGCATATCTCAGTTCCTGTTTAGTCGTCGTGAGGAAAGGTGCTGTGTGTTGTCAAAAAAAGTCATATTTTATTATGGGTCAGTATTGGTGACATTGTGGCTGTTTAATAATTGGCTGTTTCATATCAAAATCCTCTGTCCTGTAAAATTGCCTTTTTTTCAGTTATGACGTTGTTCTCCCATATGAGCGATAAACTCTTCGTAATATACCTAACAACACATGTAAATTTCATGAAAATCCATTCATAACTTTTTGAGTTATTATTGCTCACAAACATAAATTCAATGACAAAGGCAACCATACTAACGAACAAAGAGATTATCACAAAAAATTGATCATATATTTGTCGTGTTATACATAAAAACTCATCTGAATTTCATAAAAGTCCGTTCAGAACTCTTTGCGTTCTGATACTAAGAAAAAAAGAGGCAGATAAACAAACAAACGCTTGAATGGATCTTTTCCAAAAGTTAACCATCCATAACCATTAACATGCTTTACAATCCCCTGAACGTTTTGTAAAGACCCGTCCATAACTTTTTGAGTTTTCTTCGTGACAGACAAACAAAAAGATAGACAAGCTCGACAAAAACATAACCTCTTTGACGGAGGTAATGAAACAGATTCGATGTTGGTCGTCAGTGCACTTTTCAGTGTAGTCCATCAAATTTTAATTTCTCTTCTATTTTACACCCGTTATATTGATTGCTATAGTACAGTTGTATTTTTTCAAGTCACGAGTGCTGCTCTCTGAGGATAAGATAGGCAAAAATCGAGGGGGCTGTGGTTCGTTAAACTAATTTGTTTGTGCCGCCACTTTATGACGACCCACACCACTAGTCCGATGATAATGTACTGTTTTAATTAAACTGTATTTGCTGGCAGCAGCGGTGCACTAAAATGAATAATGACACAGGAGAGCTGCGCCAAGGCAAATGTAAGAAAAACACTAAACTCCCTGATGGCCATGACCCACATCTAGCTTCACCTACTATCTGAACATTACGCTCTTCAGCATTCCATTAATAAATAGTAAATTCTCCAAGCCGCTAAGTATTCTCGGTGGACTCAGAGATGTTAGCGAGAATTACATTGTGTTAAGCAGAGGATTTGTGTAGTGCGAAATGTTTAATTAATAAACATGTTGTTAGCACAATTTAAAGATTTGTTACTCGTGCGCTTCCAGTCTGGTGCATCCCGACGCGCAAATTATGAAATCAGCAAAGTAATTGTTGTTTAGATCGCAGTCATACAGTTTTATATCAGAATTCCTTGTGAGTAAATGAAAATATTTTATACTTGGTAATACATTGAACGTTTAATGTTCAGAACAAGTTCTAATAAATCAGTGCTAGGGTTAATTGCATAACAGCAGTGCAACGTGTCTTATTACCTCCGCCAAGGAGGTTATGTTTTCGCCGGGATTGTCTGTCTCTTTGTCTGTCTCTATGTCTGTCTGTCACCAAGATAACTTAAAAAGTTATGGATGGATTTTGATGAAATTTATAGGGATTGTTAGGTATGTTAGGAGGAACAAAAAATTAAATTTTGGTGAGGATCCGTCCAACCGTTTGCTTATTTGTTTGTCTGTCTCCTTTTTCTCAATACCATAACTCAAAAAGTTACGGATGGATTTTCGTGAAGTTTAGATGAGTTGTTAGGTATACATATCACAAAGAGTAAATGAACAAATTTTTGTGATGATCTGTTGGTTCGTTCGTATGTTTGTGGCTGTGTTTGACTTTATGTTTGTTAGCGCAATAACTCAAAAAGTGTTCAGTGAATCTTTATGAAACTTACAGGAATTGTTAGTAATGGTAAAGGATATGAAAGATTAAATTTTGGTGCAGATCGATTCATTGGTTTCTATGTTTGAGTTGTGCTTGTCATAATGTTTGTTATGCAATAAATCAAAAAGTTTTGAATGGATCTTTCTGAAATTCACAGAAATTGTTAATGATGTTAAAAGGCAAAAATTATTAAATTTTGGTGCAGGTCGGTTGATTTGTTTCTATGTTTGAGTTGTGTTTGCCATAATTTTCGTTACGCAATAACTTAAAAAATTTTAAATGGATCTTTATGAAATTTGCAGGAGTTGTTCGATATGTTAAAAGATATAAAGGACAAAATTTTGGTGCAGATCAGTTCGTTCGTTTGTATGTTTGACTAATGTTTGTCATAATGTTTGTTAGCAGCCGAACTCAGCTATGAAAGGATCTTAAAAAAGTAGAAACTGTTGCTACTATTAAAAGACACATATGATTAGATTTTAGAGTTGATACAAAAGAAATCATGTTTTAGAGCCAGTTTGAATTTTCCTTACCGTTGCCTTACTTGGCGGAGGTATGCGCTCTCAGAGTGCTCTAGTTGATATTAATATGATAGAATGGTGTTTTGGAAACCGAGCTTTCATCTGTTACGTGCACTGTGGAGAATTTTCATTGGGTCTCGACTCGAGCAAGGAGTTTAAAAATTTTAACAGCAGAAAAACATCAGCAGTTTACCCATTTCACAGGAGTGGCGTAGCGTCCGTAGATATTCAGAGTATTTATGCTGCATTCTTGTTCGTTGATAGGCTACCGAATGCCTTCTGACAGTAGGCAATTGAGATATTATTAAATGCTTATTTAGCGCTTATTTTCAAACTAAAATCCAAAAGCAGATGCTGGCGAGTATTGAGCTAAAACACAGTACTGTTCTATAGTAAGTTGTATTTTGCACTATAGTTGCGAAGGATGACTCCAGCCTTGTGTCACACTATTTTAATACTATAAGAGGGATGCGCGTCTCCTCACTTTACAATATCGCGAATATTATGAGGAATGACTCATAACATATACCACAATATGTCTAAAATTAAGAGTGATGACTCTCGTTTGATGTTACAATAACTGTAAGGTCATGAAGGGTGACTATCACCTCATGTCACCATACCTAAAATTATAGAACACGGCTCTCACATTCTGCTACAATATTTGCAAATATCTGACTTGATGTTTTAAATTATTACTCTAGTGTACGATCATAAAAGCCGATGAGTTCGTAGCGGAGAACTATATTTCTGATATGATTCCAGTGAAAAAGAAACTATATTTCTCACTGATCCCAACAATGAAATGGCGCATATTTTATGCAACGCCGCACTCCTAAAAGCACAGAGCGTGTCTGTAAATATCTGTCCTGAAGTACGACAGTTTTATTGCAATATTTAGCTATCGTCACGAGGTGGGCTGTTTGCTGTCTCCTGCAGTGCGTGCTCGACTGGGCACGAGCTTCGTGTCGTGAAATCAAACACACTCTGTGGAGGGGAGAGTGCAGTCATTTGAGCTAAGTTCTCATCAGAATTAAATTTTCTCGGCTCTTAGAATCTAATTAAATTCCGTTGAAAGGGCAATATTCGGAACAGAAATTTGAGCAGGAAATTTATACTGTTGTTCAGAGCAGTAGAGGATCATTAGAATGCGTGACACGTTCCGCTTGGGAGTTCCTACGCTCAGCAACCCTTGAGCATTCATCATATGTCAGTCAGCAAGGCTTGGAAGAGTCCCGGGAGCTTCCTGTTAATCGAATCATATTTCTTTTTCCCGTTACAGACCTTAACACGCGGTTTACTCTTCAATATTATACGTTCCAAAGTTTGTTGACTTTTACCGCTCGTCCAAATATTACTTCCACGTAACCCCTTGGTGTCTGCATTATACATTGCTCTTTGTTGGACTTAACTAATTGCTACGGCCTCATGCATAGATGTGCAGAAGGCAATAAACTACTTATTAGCACGTTAGTTCAATATCTGCAGTATTTCCTGCACTGGGCCTTCAGTTTAGGTTGAATACACAAGCATGTTGTAATGGATACATACCTTACATAATGGAGCATTATGTAACATATATCCAAAGAGGCTGAAGCAGTAAAATTTAGTATGAATTTTCATTTATATTACATGAAATTGCCAACAATCTTAGCTTGAGCATTTTGCTAGCACCCCAGTATAGCTGCTCTCCTACACGGCTGACGCAGTATATTCCTGGTACTAGTGGACGTGCAGCTGGAACCTGAATAGAAGTTAGATCATTGTTCACTGAAATCATAGATTTTTCTGGATTACTCTTTATTTTGGCTTCACTACTTTCTGCGTCGTCAACTTGTCATCTACTGGACGTTTTTGTCCATAAGAGCCAGGTATTATTATTTCTTAAAGTAAATATTCCCTTACTGAACTCGCTGTTGACACTTGCTGCAAGCCGATATAATATTAGTCAGTGTCCTTTGTTTGTTTCTCGTACTCCTGGCCTGCTCAGCTGCCACCAAAGTTCTCCTTGGTGTATATTAACTTATTCAACCAACACTTCTGTTGCCACTCAGACAAATTTCTCTTGTGGCTGATTGGACCTGCTCCATGTAGCTCGGACTTGCTTCAGTGCCAGTAGATTTATTTCTCTTTACTTAACGTACGTCCATTCGCTAGGAAGCCTCTGCTCTTACCAATGTTTATTTTGATACGCTCCCAAAAAAATCTTTTTCATTATTATTCATAATACCTCAGCTATATTTTAATGGAAAAGGGTAAAGAAAGACTGGCGGAAGTATCGGACTGACATCTGCACGCGCTGTTAACATCTGTAGGGAGAGAAACACGACACTGATTCTCATGGAAAACAATTTACTCATATCTAGAGATAATGCACCGTCAACAGCAAAAAAATTAACTCATTCAACCTGCACTCATATCATTTACTTATCAAATAGATATCTCCTTGAGGTATTTCTTGATCGTTGCGCGTGCTCTAAGCGACTTTCAGTAAATTTCGTGATGGCATGAAATAACTTTTGAATTTACAGTTGCTTCTCATACCGCTCAGGAAAATAATCTTGCAGTTGTTGGGCCTCACAGGTATACCTGCTCTGGACCTTCGCTGATAACCAGTAAAATTTTATTTAGCTCTAGATGGCATGGGCGGACGATTTCGTCGTCTAGCTGTTAGTTTATGATATTTTATCATATCTATCTAAAATTCACGCCCTGTAGAGTTAAAAGCATAAACGGTGTCACTGTTACCACCTTGACAAATTTCTTTCGTGGCTCTTGCGATTTTTGCGTGTCTTTTCTTCCTCATCAGATAATTCTTGTTTGCTCCGCCCTGAAGTGGGGGCGTTAGAATTCCATTCCCATCCCGCACGTGGCGTAAGGGGCGATCAGTGCAAGGTAGATTTTAAGCGACTAAACTTATATCCCTTCTTATTGGCAACCGGCTGCTGCTTAGCGGGCGTAAGAGCCAGCAGAAGGTGGGGTTATGGGAACGCTCATGTGAGAAAATACACAAGGCAGGAGGATGAGCTCCAAGGAGCTAACGGCCCCAGAGATGAATTACTGTACATGGCTGTTGCCATAGCCGTGTGCAGTCAGCAGCTCTTGCACAATCCAGACTCTTTTCTCTCTTTTTTCTTACTTTTCTTCTGTGCCAATCCCTCGCCTTGAGGAGCAGGGCCACGGGGAGTTTTTGGAGGCTCCCATATGTCCCCCGTCGCTATCGTCCCCCATAGCCAGGTGAACATGGGGTTGTATTTGCCTTGCTCGGCACTGTAGCTCATCAGAGTGGACCGTGCTTCTGCCTCTGCCTCTGCCTTTTTCTACTTCCTCTTATATTTCTGTGTGTGAATGTGGAAAATACCCTGGGAGCGGGTCGGGCTTGAAGGTGTCGTCGCCTTTATTGTTATCTTAGACTATTCGGTGCGAACCTCGCGGAGTTCGGCTTCGAGTCCCATGGTGTTGATGTCGTGTGCTGTTCTGAGACGCTGGTGTCAGGTAGAAGGCATGCCACGGAGCTTGCCCTGGCAGGTTTTCAATTCCCTCTCTGTAGGCTACTGGGATCTGGACTTGGATTTCATAGCATGGCCATGTATGTCAGGAAATGCTTTTGCCCTTAGCACCAGTCTGCATATGAATGTGGCAATGGTTGTTAGGATTCGAGGCATACAGAACAATTTTTATTTGTTCTCATTGTGTCGGAGTCCAGTAATTGATGATTCCATGTATGGCTGTTTGCTGACAGCAATGGCTTCCATCCTGACTGCAGACCTTAATTGGGCGTTTGCTCTTGCCAGGGATATTGATATTCACTGCAGGACCTGGTTAGGATCTGCATCACCAACTGATGGCCATGGCAAGGCTCATTTGGACATTAGCATCCTGTTTAATTATTGTGCGCAACTTGTTGGGGGTGGGGGTTGGGTCCGTGCATAATGCCGGCAATTTTCTCTACCTAGTAGTCATAACCGATGTCTCTTACTTGGTGAAAGAGTCAGTTGGCTCCCTTCTTGGTATTTCAGACCACTCACATTTTGTAACGTCATTGGAGTTAAACCACGTTGTTCCAGTAACAGACACTAGAACAGTGGTGTTGGTTAACAGCAGAGCTGATTAGGATTATATTACGGGGCGGTAGGGGAGCTTCCTTGACACCAAATCCTTTGCAGTGGTGACCCTATCTTTAAACTTAACGACTTGACTGTGTCTGCGTTGGAGAGGTCTGTCGCGAAGACTATTCTTGTGATGTCTTTTGACAAACCTTGTTTTGACGATCATAGTTGGCTAGCTTTTGAGGCTTAACAAGTAGCTTTTAGGGCTTGGCGGCGTTGAGGTGACCGCACCGTATAGCAGACGTATGTAGAGCGTAGAGCTGGGGCTAAATATGGGTATGAGAGCACCCGGTGTCGTCAGAGGCAAAGTTTCAGGGAATCTCTGCTGAGTATTGACCATCCACATCGTTGGTGGAGTGAACTGAACAGTTCAGTCTTTGGTGCTGAACCCTTGTTAACGTCTCCTGGTGGCCCAGGTGGAAGTATCATTGCTGATACTCTAGGTAAGCCGGAACACCTCTCGGCACACTTCGATGAAAAGCGAAGCAGAGATGTGATGCTATTGCCTCAAGGTATTCAGATCTAGCACTATCAGAGCGCTTTTTGAAAACTTTGATCCATATAGAGGTGTGAACTTAGTCGTTATGTTTGCTCTATTTATATGACACTTGCTGACGTTTTTGCCCCTAAGCTTGGAGTGATCTTCGGGCGTCTGATACGACTGGGAAATTTTCCTGTTGTTGGTGTTGGTGTTCAACATTATGCCCATCTCCAAAGGTCCAGTTCCATTACGCTAACGTCCATTTTGTCGAAGGTATTTGAGAAACTGGTAGCTTCTAAGTTGGGTCGTTTTGCTGAAGTTGCTGGACTGCTGCCTGCAGGTCAATTTGCGTACTGTAGGCGTACCTACAGTAAGCGCTGGATCGTCATCGTCGTCAACCACACTTTATGCAATTGGACTTTAGTGCGGCGTTCGACAGAGTCAACCAACCATTGGGGTCTACTATGCAAGTTGGAGTCGTTTGGTGTGAATAGTAAGGTTCTGTCAATCATTCGCAATTTTGTTTTTGAGCGAATGCAGTGTATCTGTTGATAGTTTTTCCAGGACCCCAGTGGCAGTTGTGTCTACATTTCTCAGGGTAGCGTACGTGGCCCGCTGCTATTTGTACTGGATACTTCGCTGGATAACACGATTATCAACTATGCCGATGATTTCACTTTGACAACGGTAATACCAACCACCATCACGCGTGATGTTGTCCTCCAGCCTCTAAATGGGGACTTGTCACGTATTAGTGCATAGTCTTCCTCCTGGAATATGAAGTTGAATGCCGGCAAGACTAAAAACTATGATTGTCATTCGGTTTCGGACACTTTAACTCCAGCATCCAATTCTGAATGTAGATGACACTGTTTCTGAGATCTAGCTCCCTGCAGATTCTCGGAGTTGTCCTTGATGAGAAGCTTACATTTGATGCGCATATAAGGCGTCGCGTGTCACTAGCTTCGATTTAGATTGGGCGTCTGCATAAGATTAATTCAATGTTAGGCGGCAAATATATACTCCGTAAATGCTTTTATGCTTTCTTGCTGCCGGTGTTAGAGTATTGCTTACCGGTCTGGGCTTCGGCGGCCGCTGACAGTCACCAGCATCTACTGGACTGATTTGTATGCTCATCCATCAGGTTGTGCGCTGAGAATGATCGGGTGAATTTATCTCAAAGGTGAGGTATGGCCGTCCTTTGTATGTTTTATATGGCGACAACAATGAAAGATATCCGTTGTATACTTCTATAAATGCCCTGAAGGTCTTTGGGAAATATACACGTGCTGGGGATGATACGCACTCCCAAATATACATTGGAGGCTGTTAGGTGCCAAACTTGTCAATTCAATTGGTGTTTTCTGCCCAGGCCCGTTTCGGTCTGGAATTCATTTCCGGAACGTGAAGTTTAATAACGGTACCTCTGTTATCACCAGAGCTATTGTCTCCTGTAATTTCTGTGCTTGTTGCACGGCTTTCCTTCCTGATCAATGAATTTCAACTTGCTATAAATTGACAGTGCCTCTTTAACAACTCTGACAAGTTTCACTTGTGGTATTTTGCTTGCTGCACAAACTTCGGACTTTCCTTCCTGACAAGTAAATTTCTCCTGGCTATAAATTAACGGTCCCTCAGTTACCATGCGGACAATTTCTCTGATGGTTTCTGTGCTTACTGCGCGTACCCCGGACTTCTGTCACTGTCCAGCAAATTCCCAGCAACTTTAAGTGTGTCCGTTCGTCTCACTAGGCAGACGCGATGAGGACTTTTGCGGTCCATGAATAAGAAAGAGCTTAGTGGCGCTACAGAGTGTTAATTAAGCCTGGCGTATCCTGTACAGTTTCGGAATTCTTTAGCGCTCTTGCAAGAAGTTTGGAGAGCTGCTAGGTTCTCGGGGCCAGCGGATGCTAATTAAAAGATGCCTAGACGTATAGTATCCGGCGTAGCATCGAGCTCCATATTTAATGGGCTGCTAACACTGCGCCATTGCAAAGGCTTCCACTTATTGCTCTCCAAACTATCTGTGTTACTTGCTGCACTTAACCTGTTAAGCATTTACACAGCCATTGTAATTTAGCTCGGACGAAATCTACAAACGATTCAAGGCGATATTGACCATTGCAGAAAAGCAAAAATATCCATGCAGCAGGACATATCGAGAGGCGGGCTTGGGATTATTTTTCGTCAGCCAATAGGTTCAATGTGACCTCGAGAATGCAACCCACGTACGGCATCGACATGATCTGTGTCTGCGATGACGAGCGTACAGGTTAAAAGAGACATATCTAAGGATTACGCCATCGTCTACGGAAATGTATGTATAGTATTTGTTAAGTATAAAATCAAATAAACTTTAAATACAGTCGTGGGCAATATTACAGTATAAAAATAATTTGTTTCCACATTAATCTAACTTTAATAGTTTGTCGAAGCTTACGGTATACTTAATATCAATAGCTTCAAATGTGTACCTGTTGCGTGCAAATATTCAGGTGAATTTTCAAATAAACAAAAGAGTTACATGAAATTTATGCATTTTATCATTTTATAGTAGAAAAAAGTAGAGAACAATTCTCTAGTAATGCGATTAACGAGGTTTGTTAATGCAGTTGTCAATAAACAATGAAAACAGTACCCGACTGGGTATGTTGTCGCTGTTTAAAGTAAATTACACAGCTAATACAATGACTAAATGTTTATCTGCTAGCGAAGAATTCGGACAGCAAGTAGTGAAAAAGAAAGATATAGGAATTTCGATTTGAAAGATTTTAAAGAATGTTTAAAGATCTATGAGCGTAGTTTCGACACTTTTGCGAGTCTGCAAGGCTTCATCATCCTCCGAATCTTCTGTTAAATACTGGCGGTCTCTTAAAACCAGTTTACGCGATTATCGGTTAATAATAAATTTATAGTTCAGGAAATGTTTCTAATCAACAGCACGAATTTCACGTCAGCGTCTTTCGGAGAAATTTTTGCCCCACGTTTCGAGGATGTCAGATGCAATGCAAAGAGACCAACCTTTTGTAGTTTGATCATTAAGAAAATTCAAAAATCCCTCCCTGATTTCGCAAGTAAACATGTTACTTGGCAGCATAATGACTTGTCATTTGTGTTTTTCAGTGATGAGAGCAAAATGGTGCAGGTAAAGTCAAGTCAGGTTGCCCGCACACTACAAGTAAGAAATCGACATGCATTCGTTCGTGCTACAGGTACACAAGGCCACCAGACTTCAGCGACGTGCAAGGCTGCAGTCGATAGAATATTCTTGGAGCTATGACGACAGAGGCGGGAGACACATACGACAAGTACGAACAATTACCATACCACTTTCGGTTAGGGTCGGTATCCCCGCTGTTGCGTCTGAATTCCAGAAACTGACTAAACATGCTAAGCTAGGGTACATGGTTTTGACGCGTTAACATTTTACACATGCCGAATAATCTTGTTAATTTAGACGGTAAAGAATATGTTAAGAGATATATGTACTAAAATATAATGTATGTTACTGCATTTAGTCTCCTCAGATAGATGTTTGCAGCATAGATATTACAATAGTATTAGTTCACTTGTTGGAACTGGAACCTGTGAAAAATTCCACAGAACTAAAGCAATGTTCTTCAATTTCAATATTATCTCAGACCTCATCATGCATATGAAGTGTGAAAATGTGTCCCAAGTCAGACACCAAATTTACCTATGAATTGTGACTCGTTGAAATTTAAATTTAAACTTGACTCTTGATCGCTCCCTAGACAGCATCAAGGATACCGTAATTTGTCCTATCTAATACTGAAACCGCAGCGGCCGTACTAAGGAAAGCAGGAATTAAGGAACAAAAGAACGTAGGGAGGAACTTGAAGAATTATTATGATGTAAGATTGTTTATTAGCCTCAAACTGTCGCTTGTGCAAGTCATAAAGTGGCATTTGAAATAGAAAACAAATTATTTCTTTGTCAACGTCATTATGTTTACACGTTAAGCCATTTAGAAGTTTCTGTCATATTCGTATTTATTTACAGGTTAAACCTTTCTAAAATTGAACTCTGATGAGGAAGGAGAAACAATCTCCGGAAGCGTTTCAGATAAGTATTGAGCAAGGTTGCTATTATTTTCAATAGTTAAGGCAATCAGAGAAAGAAATTCGATACTTTTAAAAGCGGAAACTTTTGTAGGAACTGCCTGTAGCTGTCAAAGTTTGGCGCTGGAGATGAGCAAGAGGCCCTGAGCATGGAATCTGAACTTTTAACGAGATATTTTGGCTTGTTTCCAAGAAGCTGTATCAGTTTAAAAAGCAACGCACGCAACAACAATGCTGAGTAACGGTTGTTTGGTTGTGACAGGCACATGGAACATGAGAACAGAATTTAATAGTAGTTCGATGAAAATGACATGCAATTAACAAAGTAGGGCTATTGAGGCGATGTCGGGCACGATATCTTCTACTTCTTGACACGTTACCATTTAACGCACAGTCGGAATCGGTAGATACGTACATACAAATGCAGACGGTATCTCTAAGTTGGTATGGCATGGTAGAGATGAAGGGATTAACTTTTCAGGGAATGAATCCTAATGCAGTATAGAAATACGGCAAAGATACTCGTACGAAATTACGAGACTCTAACATTCAATATTTTTCAGTCTAATTATCTTAGGTACAAAATAATTACTAAGTTCAGTAGACACACAACTGTGGTATGCCGTATATGTAGGTAAATTGGCCAGTTCACAGATTGTAGGGCGAGTTCTCACGTCATTCAAATTAACGCCTTCGCTCATCCACTAGTCCGAATGTGTCAGTCTGCCCTGGAAATAGCAAAATAGTGCACCATTGTGTGAGTTTCCCTTCACTTCAAATTTGAAGAGGCATCCGTAGCTTGCTTATGGTGACACTTCCAGAGGAAACTGGTCTCACGGTTGACGTTTTAATCACTTTTTTTTGGCGAACGCAAATTTGTGCTGACAACGACGCTGCAAAACGTTTGCACGAGTGGCTGAGTGAACGCGTTGATATGAATGACGTGTGAACTCACCTTTACATACGACAAAAACAGCATATTAAAGGGATGAAGAAGAAACTGGGTGCCTATTTATTTGATACGAAATCAGTAGCTAAACAGCGCTTGAATATAGGACAGATCGTACTAGTTTAAACTAAGTGAACTCTGACCTTCATATAAATGTGAGTATATATAATATAGGTGCTTATATCCTATTGGGTTGCCGGAAAAGAAGCGCCGATTTTTTTTTGAGGAAAAAGGGTTAATAATTATAAGCCCCTACATTTTCGATCAAACAATTATAAATCATTTTGTTGCGAAATGCGTCTCCATCTTTCCTCTAACTTGAACATAACCTCTTCTCAGAATTATTGTAGAGGTTTCATGGCAAAAAATTATTCAATGTACATTTTTCAAGTCATTTAAGGAATTGGTTTTTTATCATTAAGACTTTTCTGCAAAGACCTAAATAAGAGGAAATCCGGAAAAGTAATATCTAGTGAATATGGAGGGTGGGGTAACACATCCCAGCCAAGTTGCAGCAATTTTTACTGGAATTCCAGAGAAACGTGTGGTCTTGCATTATCCTGATAAAAATTAACACCTTTCCTGTTGGCCAATTTTGGACGTTTTTCTTAATTTGCTACTTTTAACTTTTCCAGTTGTGAACAGTATTTCTCATGATTAATTGTCTGGTTACTTATGAGAAGCTCCCACGCACACAAAGCAAAATTTCTTAGGGTGGCTGAGGGAGATTCTTGTTTCTTAATCCTGGATCATTTTAGATGATTGTCGGTAAACAAAAATTTCTCATCTTCATTTGCAATTTTTTTAAATGCACGTTTTCATTCCGTTTGTAAAGCTAAACACACACAAAAGGAAATGCGAGCTAAATGGTTCACTCACTCACGTCGTGGGGCACCCAAACATCGGAACGATTTGCGAGCACAAGCTTTCCCATCTGCTCACGAATGGCGGATATTGATAGGTTGAGGCTTTCTGCCAATGCTCGGGATATTCTCAATTAATGACTTGAGTTAGTTATCAACTGTCTGCCTGATCGCTCCTTATCCATAAGGCTACAATCTGCTGCCATAGGAACCTCGCAACCAACTTCCGAACAATGTTTCGGATAAAAAAATCATCACCGTAAATTGTGCATATTTCTTTAGTTGCTTGTGAGGCATTGTCAGCAAAAAATAGATTTATTTTATATTTCATTTTATAAGGTCACAGCATTAACTCGGGTTCTTGGATCTCAAACTTTATTCCCCGAAAATATAGCGTGAACTATGCTCTAAATGGAGGTGTAGTTCAAAAAGATGAACTACTAGAAATCAGTACGAACTTATCGGATAACCTAATACATGTATAAATAAAACTTTATTGGCCTCAATCATGGGGGCACACATTCTTTTGCAGGCATTAAACTGCACCATAAGTAGGAGCATGATGATTGAGCTTAAGGAATATCGTCGGGTTCTGAAACCATATATGTACTGAGACAATTCCCATATATCATATATTGAAGTTGAAATGTTTTTTTTTTTTGTATTGTAAACGACATGCAGTTATGAATTGATTCTCATAAAATTTACATGAATTTTTGGGAACGTTACATAGAGCAACTGATCAAGTTTTTTGCGATGAATAGTTAGTCCGTTTGTGTCAATTTGCCGTAACAATTTTTTTTTGTTCGTCAGACGATAACTCAAAATGCTATGGGCCGATCATCATGAAATTATCCGGATTTTTTCGAAATGTTAAAACGCACAAATCACAATTTTGGCTATGATAGGCTTCTCCGTTTGTGTGTTTAACTATTCCGTATGTTTGACTTAGTATTTCTTGAAAAAAATGCAGGAACTCTTAGAGATGTCGAGAGGTAAAAATGGCTAAATTTTCGTGATAATAAAGAGGAAATTTCCTGATTCCGGGACCGATTTGAATTTTTCATCAACAGGGCCATGCTTGGCGGCGGTATGTGCTCTCAAAGTACTTCTCTAGTTCTGTAAAGGGTGTACTTGTTTTGCAGTGGAATTTCAATTCCCATTACTTGATTTCTCAGAACTTTTATCGCAGTGGTACGGGAGTTTAAACTAAAACCGGCAATAATTAGCATGTTCGGCTGCTAAACGTGGTTAACAACACATTGCCAAACATAAACAGTTTGTTGTGTTGAATTTTCACTGACTTCACTAGTGTTACGTACAAATTGAAGTTCCTCTTACACTCTTAGTGTTTACAGAAAATCTATACAGTACTGTCCATACTTAAGGAACAAACATAAAAATCTGTTATCCGTTACAGTAATGCCAGAAATTCTCTGAATTTAGGCTGTTGGTAGAAATGTTACTATTAAACGGTACATCAAGTTTTCAGGTTACGAGGAATAATACAATCTAAATTATTATAACTTTACACTTTTCAATGTGTCCGAAATTAAGGGTCAGACTTTAATTATAAAGAAATTGATTTAACACAAATGAAACGACATTCCTCCGTCTTATACATTGTCCTGAAACCCATATATTTTCAAGAACCGCTGCTCATTTGTGCATACAGTATTCGCAAACTATTGAATATCAGTAACTGTTATGGTTGGCCAATCATATTCAATATCGGCCATAATATCTTACAATAATATTTTCTCCCAAAGTTTTCCCGCAAGTTCTTTATTCGATTTATATCCAGACTAGGGGGTGGTTAAACTATAACCTCTAATTTTTGCTCTTTGAGTTAGTTCATTACTATGCTTCGTTTTATGGCAAGGAGCAATATCCTGCATATATGCAGGAGTCTGAAAACCGCAATCATGCAGCATTGGCAGTATGTATATGCATGTTTTCCCTGCAGGATCTTGTATATTCCGGGGTTAACGCTGATGTTTAAACGTTCAAATGGGGACGTACCTTACTCATACAGCATTCCAAACACTACTATGTTGCCTTCTGCAAGATTGTATGCCTTAACCGTTGGAAGCGTACAGTTAGCATAACATAGTTACTATTATTTCTTGTAACATGAAAACGTGAG
>LQNS02277220.1:1091533-1107233 GCA_001587735.2 Parhyale hawaiensis | reverse complement strand
GTGGACTTTAGGTTTAAGACTTTTTATTTCTTTCCAAAAATCAATGGATCTATTTTGCGTCAGCTTGCTAGACAGCTTTTGCGCTCTAATCTCATTTTCACTTTTACGCACTTGCTTGAGCGCAATACGATACAGATTGTGCAGCCTATTTTTTTCCTGCCATATGTGACCTGAGCGCGGCCTACCTGCGTCCCTCTACGAGTAATACGCCAGTCTGCTGGCAGTGTGAAGTTCGCGGACACAGTCATTCCATCCCGGGACATTTGCCTTTGTTTTTTTCGCCGTGTACCAAATATACGTCGCCAAGATTCGAGAATGGCATGTAAGGCGCCTCGGCTTACTAACGAACTTCGTCGCAATCAACGCACCTCTTGTAAGCTAACAAAACTCTTCTACTCTAGCAAACCTTGTCTGTTCTAAAGCATCACGTTTGTTTACTGTAACGCCCTTCGTCTATCTGTAATGTCTGTGCCTCTTCATTAGACGTATAATAATTGTAAAGCCAATGTCTCTTCATTAGACGTATAATAATTGCAAGGCCAATGTCTCTTCATTATACGTACTAAGTGTAACACCTGTTTTATCTTTGTACGTTCTAAGCCCATAATATACGTTATGTAAGGGCTTAGGATTGTTTACTGCAGTTGTTCCTTCGAGAAGAAATCTCCAAGCATCACTTGAATCTGCTGGAACAATATCTTGTTTCTCGGCTGCCCATGTAATTTACATTCCAAATTTTAAATTTTATGATTTTGCCTTATGCTTTAGTTAAAACACTCCTTCACTCCCAGTCGCTTCTATCTCTCTCCGTCTTTCAGGTACCCCATTGTTCAGGACTCAGAATAAATTAATGCTGCTAATGGCGTTTTGGCCACCGGCCTGCCTGTGCTTCAATAATCAATGAGCGCTTGCCAATAGTAGAGAATTACCGTGAATTATTGCGTCGTGGCCTGTCAAAATTGAAGGTGCCAGAGCGTTCATTTGCCCAGACTGTGTCATTGACTTTACGCCGCGGCATTTTATTGGTGGCGGCTGCAGAGCACAAGGCAGAGCCATGGCGATGTTTGGGCTTGTAAAGGCATGCGTGTGTTTGCATTCTGCGCTCTAACATCATTCATACTTTTCAGGAAGCTGCACAATAGATAGACTGAGGTCATTGACAGCTGGTACGTACGTGTGGAACTAGTGTTGATAAAATCTAACTTAATTAGCACGACGAGTTCTGAAAGTTGTTCAAAGCAATAATACAGAAAGGTGAATTGATGTTAACTAACTATGGATTGGCTGCTGCTTGACAAAATGTTTATCCCTCTTGGAAACACCCAACAGAGGTGATACATTATTATAATTATACAATAACACAGGCATGCTAGGCAAAGTTACTTCTTATAAAATTAGTTAGTATCTTAATTGCCAGTTTAGATTCAGCATCAATATCACGAGTAGCACTGCCGCAGAGCATGTTCTTTTTCCTAGGAGCGTGGCTGAATAGATGGTAAAGTGCGTCCCACACAACTGCTGTAGGAATGGATTAATTCATCAAAGGCGTATATATTATCGTCAGCTTATATGCACTATATTGCGAGCAGTACTGACTTGTGAATACAGTGCATAGTGCGGTGACTACTAAGAGCGCAAGTGCTCAATTATTGATTCAGTCAAACTTTAATTAGCCGAAAAATTATTCCTAAATAATTTGCTGGGCTTCCCTGTGATTACATTGCGTGCAATATCCCACTTCTTCCCACTACTAGCAAAGCTATCCTGTAATTCCATTGCGTAGTGTGACTAAAAGAATTTAGCAAAATTTAAAGCCTCCTGTAAGTCTTTTAATTAGGCTAGGTACAAGAATTTCCCCTTTAAAATAGCAAGCAATATCATCAGCAAACATTTATAAGTAATTGTGACACGCCCTGCAGTCCACCAATTTAGTCAAATACTTTTTGTTTATTGCGGCAGTTTCATGAGCGCGCTGCTTTTATCTCTTTAACCGGCAGTCCAATTAATCTAACAAGCAAAGTTTTTCTATATGCTAGCTAGGTCGTACATATAACTTGAATCAAATTACAAAAAAAATTTTAATATTAAAAAAAACAAAGAAATAAGAGAAGAGAATTTTAATATATATTATCGATAACACAAATTGTTAATTTAGATTAGATTAGATTAGATAGGCAGCAGTAGACGAACCAAAAGGCCCATTCCCAAAAAGACACCGGGACTGACACCCCGGCCCTCTATGAGCGATTGCCATTATGTTAGTAGGATGTAGAGGAATAGAGAAACGAGACGAGAAAAAAATGGAAGACGACTCACATTGATTTCTACTAGTGTATAAAAATAAGTCTCATTCGGTAATTACAGGAGGCATATGCTCTCATTGCTTAATCTGTTTTGAAAGATTACCATGATCTCCAAATGGAGGGCTGAAGAGGCATTCTCTCAACAACGTTTTATAATCACAGGGGTTCAAGTTTGGTGGGCTACAATTTCATCCAAAAGAGTCCATTTTCCTTACAGCGTTCCTACACAGATGGAGTACCATGGGCGGGCAACGAGTCCTGAACTATCATGTCCTTCTTAGGACTGCCCTGCGTTTAAATTCAGGGACTGAAACCTGCATTCAAAGTACTCGTATATTCGGTCCAGTTGATTTTGAGTCCCTGTGTGAGTAAATGTGGACGTATCACCTCCGCCACAGGCAACAGCTGCGAACATCAGAAAACATTCACGCAATCACTCGAGCTAAAGTTTTAATGATCGATTACGTCGTCTGCAATGCACTACTTTTCTGTACAAAAATTCTTACATTTCCACCAAAATTTTTCATATGGTTCAGGAGAAACAAACATATTTTAGCCCGGGTACTTCTTGAAAGAACAATGAGATGCTCCTCGACCTTTTAACGAAAAATTACCCACGCATAGCCTCGAAACAGTCATTTTGTATACTCGCTCCACGAGTCTTAAGTAGCTCACTCACGGACTTTGCTGGATCTGCCTGAATCGTTCTTTCAAATCCATCAGAAAACGAGAGGAATACTTAGATCACATCGTGTCGTATGAGGTGCTCGCTGGACATCCCTCTGTAGGGGTTCCTTAACTTGGCCAAGGTGCGCTAAACAGCAGGTTCACTATACCCTGTAGCCGTAATGGTCTCACCAGCACTGCCTCCAGCGAGACTGATATTACTTATCTAGCCCCTTCGCTTCCACAATTCCATTATTTTATGAAATAGTATTGAAGTGTGTAATAGAAAATTTGAAACACATGATTGTAATTTACCGAAATCTGCAGCTGCAAAATGAAACTAGAAAATTTAATCGTAGTTAAGTTAGAGTTATTTGAAATGATTCACAAATCATCTATGCAACTCTTTATCTCTTGGGCATGAAAAATTTCAGCTTGTGGCAGCAATATCGTGAGTAGCACTGCCCGGTTTTGCTTCGGTTCGTTGCAAGCCACTAATTCACTCCATTATGTTGAAGTTAAAGCAGCAATATCGTGCTCAACATTGTGCTGCGAGTCAATACTTTGAACTTCTCAACCGCATCGTCATGCATTGCAATACGTTCTGATCTTAATGGGCAGTGTGATCAAAACAACAAATAAACAGTTTCTTGAGTAAACTTCAGTTCACGACAATTTTCAGTGTATAGCCGAAATATCGTGAGATTACTGCCTTGCAACTTCATAGGGAAAGTGCAGCCTGCTAATTTAGTAAAGTATTTTTACTTTATAGCGACGAAATCGCGAGCACGATTGCTCTGTGATTCAGCCGAAGGCGGGTTGTGTGCCCAAGCTCCAACAATTCTTTGTCCATCGAGTAGGCCATGGAACGCAGGCCTCCGCACAGGTGTTTGTAGCACAATTGGATTTCCTGGAAATGTCTGTTCTTCTTTGCTTGCATTTCGTTGAAGAAATTGAATTGAGACTTGAAGACAACCATCAATTGATTTTTATAGAGAATGCGAACGGAGCAATTGTAGTTGGTCTGTTTTCAGACCGGCGCCTGGCCGGGTCGCTGTTCGGGAGCGTTGTTGTATCTGGTCTTATGGTTCAGGGCTTGTTCGGGTGAAGCCAGGTAGAGCTGGGTCAATAGGAAGAGCAATACGAAAGGTGCTGTAATCATTGATATATCGTAGAGGAAGTGGTTCTTATAAGGTTTCCAGTAAATGAGAGCAAGGAGACGTACATATCTGTAGGATAAAACTGTTTCTCAATTTTACTGAAATGATACCTAGCCATTTTTAGTGTGTGCTTGGATAACTCATTTACCTAAGTCACAATATGTTGCTTAAGTGTGAATATTTTCAGCATTAACTTATGATGTAAGTTGTACTACTACACCTCACTCAGAATGAAATTTGTAATACAATCATATAATTTATGATTTTAATTACTTGTTTGGGTGGATTTTGTATAGATATGTTTGATATTTTATATCTGAAAATATCTTACCACTAAATTTGGTTTTTGAATTCACACAGTCTGTGTAATTTTTCAACTCTGTATTTCTTGCTTGTGGTGCTGGTGAACAGCTTCTTTACGCTTCAGAAAACATATTCAGAATTATGTGTCACTTTGTGAAATTTCCATTCACATCTTATTATTTTTTTTCTGTCCTATTTGTCTGAAAATGCAGAAGCAATTGACATGCTATAATGAAACCTTTCAGCACGTTGTCATCATTTTTTTATTTGCAGTATCAACCGAACTTTGTCTTTGTCAGAGTATTGAGAACGCCTTCGGTTATCTTTTTTATACACATCAAACGCTATTTACCTCCCGTTTTCAAACCATTTTGAAGAGCAGTCCATTGAATTCAGATTGTTTTGCTTGACGATGTATTTCATTGTTAGTGGTTAGTAAATACAATCTCATATGTGAAAAATTATGTGCGGGAAATATGCATGCATACTTAAAGCTAATTCTAAAAGAAACGGGAAAAATTAATCATTTATATGAACATCAGCTTAGCAAGTGGTATCTAAACAGTTATCCTGTCCTCTAAGCGCTGACTATAATTGAAATACATTAATATCTGATTAGAAGAACAGCGCCTCCAGGATTTTTCATATTAAAAAAAAAAAGTGAAGTTAGTGAAGTATCTACTATAGGCGCACAATACTTCCAACATGTTTCCTGTTCAAAAAATGTCTGCACGACACCGTTTACTTTCAATATTTTTCATATTCAAGAAACATCTCCTTGACACACGCTGCAAAACTCTCCATGTTTCATAAGAATCCACTTGGCGCACAGCACATCCACCATCGTGCATCTCTCACTAAGCTGCCATGCTTTCACTTCTCCCGCAGCCATCGAATCTGGTCTGCGTTGAAACTTTTTTAACCGCTAACGGATATCACCGCCGCTAAGATTCCACGGGCCTGAAAAGTCCGTTGTTGAGCCGATAGTGAGTGAGATTTGTGAGTCTGTAACAGACGGAAGCTGCAGATATTGCAGTAGATGATCTTCCGCTCGGGTGACCATTGCGACACAATGGAAAGCTCGCAGAGTTTCTGGCATCATTGTGAGCCACATCGACCCTAGCACGAGAAAAGATGCCCGTTTTAATGACTTAGATAGGAACTTTACACAAAACCAAATTCTATGTCAGGAGCTCAGTCTTTGGGAGCAACTCATTTGGACATCCGCTCCAGCACCGCCGTGTGGGGGCGCGTTAAGCGAGGTGTCTTTGACCAAAATTTGAGTTCTTACTCCAGAAGATTTTATTCTTTTCATAAGGAACACGTCGGTTTTACAAAATCTAAGAGCTTACTTTTGTCCAACTGGACCCATGGTTAATGTAGAGCGACAGCTTAAAACTAGATTTGCCAAAAAATTGTGGATTTTTACTGTGTGAAAAACTCTGAGTTTTTATTTTTATGATTATTTTACGAAAGCAGTCATAGCCTATCACTGCAAGCAATTTTCTAGATACATCAAAAAGTTCATCAAATTTGGGAGATATAGATAATTAGATCTAAATTTGAGTTATAAGATTTACGTACAATATCTCAGAACTGGATAATGGGTGAGGTATATATACTCGGCGTATTGGTGCTCTTCATGAGTTTGCCTCGGAACCGTTACGATGCCGTACAAGCCAGTATTCTCGTTCGTATTTTTCCATCATATGTGGAAATTTGGAATGGTCTTGATGGCTCCGCCTTTGCTGGTGAGTGTATTGGCAGCTTTAAGCAATCTGTAGACAGAGCTATTCTGTGATCTCTGATCTTCGCTTTCTTTTTTTTTTTCGCTTGCTGGACTGGTTACGAGGGGGTTTGTTAACCTTGTGGAGCTTTTTCCGTTCTCACGTCGGTAGTCTAGAGTAAATAATCCTAATAATAATAATGGGAAAAATAGTCAATTGTTTAGTCCAGTTGTCTTGTCCTGAGGCAACTAATTGAGTCAGCCATTGCTTATTACGAAAAGCATTTGTCAGCAACATAACCCACACAGTTATCAACGGAACATTATGAAATTCACAGTAATATTAGAAATGTTACAAAGGCACCAATTACAAAATTTTGGTGATGATTGGTTTCTCCGCTTGTGTGTTTGACTAATATTTCGCACAATGTTTGTGGGAACGTAACTCAAAAAATCACGAACAAAAACTGTTACTTATGTCATGAGGCACAACTGATCAAATTTTGGTAATGGTAAAAATAAAATTCTAGTTTCAGGATCAATTTGATTTATTTCGTTAAATGTATTTGCTCGTATTTGCTCTCAGTGCTCTAGTTACTACATACATGAATTAAATGTAGCTAAATATACCGTGGTTTATGACAGGACAGTTCTTTCATGTGTTAGAAGGCAGTGGTGTTAAACAGCTTTATACCAGCAGCAAGTATCAACACAGGAGGAGAACGCATGATGCTTCTGTGCTATTCCGGTGTCCGCAAAGAACTTTCGAACGGGAAGGGTGAACTTTTTCAAAATTGTTGATTTCAGCCGACAGTACTGAAGCGGAAGCTGGGCTGTCCAGAGAACAGTGTTAGCCTTTACCGTGTCGGTGACCATGTGTCCATACGTCTATCTGGGCCCAGTGCCATTCAGACTATTGCGGCGAGATGTCACGCTGTACTACAGGTTCAACTTATCTATCTGTGCAAGTTTCAATAGCTGCAGGCTGTGAATGTCGGGACAGCCTCTAGCTGTCTACTGCTGCAGCTCCTTACTTAATTCCCCTTGATGCTTTATTATACAACACTTCACTATATAACACCCCGAGTCTTTCCTATACCGTGGGACATTTTAATCAATGCTGGGGTAAACTGAAATATATNNNNTAGCTGCAGGCTGTGAATTTCGGGACAGCCTCTAGCTGTCTACTGCTGCAGCTCCTTACTTAATTCCCCTTGATGCTTTATTATACAACACTTCACTATATAACACCCCGAGTCTTTCCTATACCGTGGGACATTTTAATCAATGCTGGAGTAAACTGAAATATATTCACAGAGTCAGTTATGTCTCTAACTTGCTTAGAGTTCAAAGTATAAATCAGCTATAGCGGCACAATGATTGCAATGTAGAGAAATAACAAATTAATGAATAATGTATCACTCACCGCTTGAAATAACGAGTATCATAATGCTTGTATAAATCTGCAGCTCATTGCATCCAAATGTGTCAGTCAGTACCTGGAAGTGTCTTCAAGCTTCCATTAAAAAATTTTCCCGCAGACCATTAGAACATTTACATATTATAATGTGGTGAAAAATTTAAAATATTGCTTTACTGCGTACAAGTGCAAGCACGATAATTTTTTCCCAAAGGAAGACTGCATGCAAATTTTAGAGTGCGCTCATTTTATACACTCACATTTTGTTTTGAAGTAAAAGCCGTTTCTGCAACGCTTGTCAAGTTTATAATTTGTTTTAAAAGATGCCACATTGACCACAAAAAAGTACTGTTTGTAGAGCTTACACGTCAGTTTCATTGCGATCAATTCCTCCACGCCCTGCAGAAGACAGCAATACTTCGTTCAGTTAGCTCTCCCGCAGACATAAAAGATGCATCGACATTCACAGAAAGACTAGCAGTTCACCTTTGAAACAGCATTTTCCTGGCAAGAATATTCTCGGTAGCAACATTTTCAGAACGCTTTTCGCTTTTCCTTCGGTGGTAGAAAATAAGCCATCGGAATTCTCTCAGGTGCTTTCTATTCGAAGCGCTGAACGGTTGACTTTTTGAATCGAATGCCTCTTTGAAAGGCAGCTCCGGAACTTTTGAGAACCGTAATACGTGCTCGGCTGTACAAAGTCTTGCGCTAAAACTTTAATTCGGCCTTTGCTCCATGCTAAAGATTAATGGCTTTCGTACCGCAAAAAACGAACATAGTCTGGTTATGAGTGTGATATAGAGCTTAGGCTGCGAGTTTAGAGGATCAGAGGCGTTCACTCCAAGCCAGAAATTATGGCATCGTTTGAGGGAAACCTTTAGTACGCTTCGAAACTTAGTCAAATTAAAGCCTCAGAATCGCAGGAAAACTTCTCTAATGCTTCTAATCGATTTTGTACTTTAGATAAAATTACTAGGCTTCTATTTTATGACCAAGAGTTAATCTTTGAATTTTAGCAATAAATGAACGTTGGGATTAGCTCATTAAAGCAACATTAAGCTAGCTTTCTATATTAAAGTAGCAGTCGGCTTACCCCATTAAAGTAACATTGAGCTCTTCACATTAAAATAACATTGAGATTTCAACATTAAAGTAACATTGGGCTTTTTCCATTACGTAAGATTGGGCTTTCCACATTAAAGTAACATTGGGCTTTCCTCATTAAAGTAACATTGGGCTTTCCACATTAAAGAAACATTGGGCTTACCACATTAAAGTAACATTGGGCTTTCCACATTAAAGTAACATTGGGCTTTCCACATTAAAGTAACATTGGGCTTTTTCCATTAAAGTAACATTGGGCTTTCCTCATGAAAGTAACATTGGGCATTCCACATTAAACAACATTGGGCTTTCCACATTAAAGTAACATTGGGCTTTCCGCTTTCCTCATTAAGTAACATTGGGCTTTCCACAGTAAACAACATTGGGGTTTTCCCATTAAAGTAACATTGGGCTTTCCTCATGAAAGTAACATTGGGCATTTCACATTAAACAACATTAGGCTTTCCACATTAAAGTAACATTGGGCTTTCCTCATTAAAGTAACATTGGGCTTCCCACATTACACAACATTGGGCTTTCCACATTAAAGTAACATTGGGCTTTCCACATTAAAGTAACATTGGGCTGTTTCCATTAAAGTAACATTTGGCTTTCCTCATGAAAGTAACGTTGGGCTTTCCACATCAAACAACATTGGGCTTTTCACATTAAAGTAACATTGGGCTTCCCACATTAAACAGCATTGGGCTTTCCACATTAAAGTAACATTTGGCTTTCCTCATGAAAGTGTAACATTGGGCTTTGGACATTAAACAGCATTGGGCTTTCCACATGAAAGCAACATTGGGCTTTCCACATTAAAGTAACATTGGGCTTCCCACATTAAGCAACATTGGGCTTTCCACATTAAATTAACATTGGGCTTCCCACATTAAGCAACATTGGGCTTTCCACATTAAAGTAACATTGGGCTTTCCACGTTAAAGTAACATTGCGCTTCCCACATTAAACAACATTGGGCTTTCCACATTAAAGTAACATTGGGCATTCCATATGTGCATTTATTGGTCCATTTTCTGCCCCGCTTGTAGGATGCTCATTCAAGGACTGCACTGCTTTAGAAACCGAAATTTCTGAATTGGACATCTTGGACATGGCTGAGGAGCGCAGCATATATTAATTGCCGATAGTCATCGTCCAGTTCGAAAGTTGATGTAAATGAATTATCGTAGCACATTCTGGAAAAATAGTTGCATATCTATACGGAGGGGGTAATTGGTGATGCTCTGCTCATCTCACTTGCACAGGCTGCGCCTATTGGTCATGCGCGATAGACGAGAATGTGTACAAAAATTTTGAGCGTAAGGATAATGAAAGTTTCTTGACTCGGGGAAAAGAGTTATCAATTCTAAAGAAAACAAAGTTGCACTTCTTAAGATGACAACAATAAAGTCATTTCAACAGTAATGTGCGTACATTCAACCCCCACACTCCTGATTTTGTTTATTATTAGTGATTTGCATATCTCTTTATCCCACTAAAATAAAATTTACCGAATGCAACTTCACTTGACCAAAGAATGTATGCTATTGCAACCATAACAGGGTAACTGCTACTTATAAAGTTTGTAGGTGAATCCGGAATGACGAAATGATTGCCCGAATTTATATCATGCAAAAAAGTTTTCAACTGCAATTTCAGTTCTTTAGCTTCAGGAAATTTGGTGGCAATTTCGTTCTGCCGACAGGAATCGTCCCGAGCGCATCTATGTTTCAGTTGTTACACCATACTAGACCCTAAAGAACTAATGCTATAGAGGCTATAGTATTAGATTCGAATATGATATAGACTCTACTACTACTATAGGCTCTAGTACTACTATAAACTCTACTAGTACTAGACTCTAATACTACATATACCTAGAGTCTGTTTATAGTAATAGACATCTTTGGTATTTTTGCAAGAAATTTTTACTAATTATGTCTCTAATACCATTTATTTCTTTAGTATATAAGACCTTAGAGAGGATACGAGTTCCTTTTAGACAGCCTCAGCTTTGAGATCTTTTGTTGCTACGTAGTCGCTCGAAAGTTTGGGATAAAGCAAAATAATAACTTGAAGGCTTGCTAATTAGTACTTTCAAAAGGGATCATCCTGATTAGTTTTTCTCTTGTCCGCAACGTCAAGAATATCCAGTGCATTTTCTCTTTTAAAAACCCGCATCTCAAACTGGCTCCCATTTTTAATTTCTATACTGTTAAAACAACGCTCTCGCAATATGACCTTGCCTATGGTAACAACGCTGATTGTTCAGTGAGGCAAGAGCTAATACTGAAGTTCTCGGCATTTCTAGGAAAAGCTGAGGTACATCTAGAAGTTGTGTGCCAGAGTGTTCCTAATGCCGGGAACACACTACACACTTGCGCGCTCAACACGATGCGAGGATGTTCAGCTCGCACGCCTTCCATACTACCGTATCTGCGATAACCGACGCTAAATATATATCGGGAAGATCCACGAGCTACACGGTCTCGTAACATGCTGTGCTTGCAGTAATTTTGTCTCTGTTTTGGCAGTTGGGTGTACTAACAAGGGCATTATTAAATCGAATCCGTGATGCACTTCCATTCACAAAAGATCAATCACAAATTAGCCGACAATAGCAAAAGATCAACCACACTTAGCCACTCGGACTCGAAGGCAGAATATAGAGCAGAAGAGACCAAACAATCCCTCACATGAACTGCACAGAGTCTTCGCGAGCTGAACAACAATTTGTACTGCGAAGGCACGGAAACATTTGTTCAGCCCACATTGTTCTCTCATAGTAATAATCTGAATCACAACAATGCCTCTGAACTGGCAGTGTTGTACAGGACTTAATTATAAGGAGGAAGGCATAGTACCAAGCTCACTCGAAAACGAACATCATCCTCTTCTGTTAAGCATTAGACAAGCTATGAATAGTAATGAGGGAAGCTCGATTAGCTCTGCCACGAGGCAATCAAGTGCTTCCGTGGCCATCAAATCTCTCGAGAAATTCAGCGCATGAACGGATGGGATCCCCAGCGTAGTCTACTACAGTAATTACAATGACTCCATAGTGTTTTTATCTCGCTGTACGGTTTGTAATCAGCGTCAGCACGCGCCATGTGACGGTGCTGTCTAATCTAAGCAAATGGATTACTGGGTGAGCCTTGACAATGCAATACCGATGACACCTGAAGTTCTTCGGATGAGGCCCAGGGGGTGTTACGCGCAATCAATCTTGTGTAGAGATGACATGACGCTCTGTAACCAGCGAAAGAGCTATCAGCGAGTTATCACTACAGTGCACGTAACCGCTTACAGCTGCTGCTGGTTTGCTTGGCACTTTCAGAAAGCATAGGCTAAGTCAAGTGAATATTTAAATTTGACAGCTTCAGTGCTTATGCGTTCTGATATGACAGGGCATTTTGTTGGACAACCTCGTACCCTAACCGTAATACTATTAGAATATTTAGTATCTATTGCATCACTCGCACTTCACAAGTGCCGCTATTGCGGTCCGAGGGTCTGGCAAGAATCCGCCTATTGACATTTAGAGCATTTCCTTCACGAATTTTTCAGATATCGGTATATAATTGTGAAGCGCTCGAATCTACGTTGAAATGAGCTTATATGAAGTTTTTCGTGATAGTTTAATTTTGCATGCCTTTGATTTCGGTAGTGAATGATTTGTGGAGAGCGTAGAGGCGTTCTAAGTCTTTTCCTTTGCTTGCTACCCAAAGAGGTGAACAGTATTCTATCCTTGGCAGTACTAGTTATTTCCATGAAGTGAGCATTATGTCTGCTTCTGGTGAAGAGAAGTTCGGTGAACTCATCCCCTCCATCGCTTGCCTACAGTTACAGCACTACAGTAGTCACGGGGTCTGCAAAAGTGTCAGCGTCCTGCGTTCTCACTCCAAGGTCTCTTAAAATTTTCTTTCATTCGATTTCGCACCTATCACTCGGCGTGTAGGGTAATTATTCCATAAGCAAAAGTTTTTTGTGTTATAGTCAGTGTTGGCAATTACCATGTTTTTTTTTTTTGTTTAAACCAAAAGCCATGGTTTTTTTGTTAAAACAAAAAAAAATCTAGTTTGGTTTACGTTTTTTTTAATATTTCGTTTTTTTTTCAGTGTTTTAGGAATTTTATCCAACATTTAAAGGGTTTTCTGCTGTGTAGACACATGTAGCCAGCTAATCATCAGCAATCTTAGTCACTTCATTTCAACTTCCTATTGTAGAAGAATGATTTTAAGATAAAGGGGTTACGAACAAGCAGTTAGCAGAGTACCCGTATTTGCTATGGCTACATTTAATATGGAACTTGTAGAAATGGTATGATTCAAAACTGTGGTATAAAATCCTTTGAAAAGCTTGAAAGCACTTCAAATTATAAAATACAACTTGAAGAAAATAGGAAGCCTTCTAGCTAATTGATATCAGAGTAATGAAGTAAAGAAAGGGAAATAGCCATAAAATCCTCTGAAGAACTTAGAAACACTGCAATATACAAAAACATTTTGAAGGAAATAGCTACCTACTAGCTAATTAACAGTAGAGTAAGGAACTGAAGAAAGTGAAATAGCTATATGCCTACATGCTTCTCCTAAGCTATAGCTATCTAATAGCAACTATGTAACTACTACTTCTAATTTCAGTAGCATCTAGCTTACCAGTATATAATTGGACTTGCATCTCTGAAATATAATAACACAAAATTCAATAAGTGATAGGTTTTTAAAAAATAAAAGCGATAGTTGACCCTAACTGTCCTAACACTCAAACCGTATTCCTGAAAAGAAACACATTAACTCATCTTTTCAGTTGTGTGACCAAAATTTGTACGTTCTAGACGTAAAACTGTTTTTTTTTTTCAATGTTTATGAATGAAAACCAAAAAAGTTGAATAAAAACAAATAATTGAATAAAAACAAAACAAGACGTTTTTTTAGCTGGCTTAACCCATGTATTTTTATTTGGTTTAAACCTTTTGGTTTAGACCAGCCAACCCTGGTTGTAGTAGCGCGACTTTAATTTAACTGGTTTATACATTACAATGATGACAGTATAGCAAAGCATTGCATTATATTCTCCTCGCCGCACAGTTTGTATTCAGTGTCAATACGCATGACTAGAAGTGATAGCTAACCTAAGCATTTGGGAAACCGGGTTATGTAAAAAGGAAGAAAATTTCGTTTCTTGGCTCCTGATTGCGGTATTGATGTTTTGGTCTTTTGACGAATTGGGATAGTTTTAAAATTGCATATTAGCTTGGATTTTAATTATATGAAAAAGTAAAATTGTTTTTTTTTTATATTTTAATACGATGCAGTTTTGCAGTTAAAACATTGTCAGATATTTACGCTACCAACGTACACTGGCCCTAACTATCTGATGGGAAGCCTAAAATCTTTAGAAAATCAACCAGGAAATGTTAGGCCTGGTACATTTAAGGAGCAAATATTCCTAATGAAATGAAGGACGAGTAACGCCCCGAGATTGGAAATTCCTTTTCTCTAATGTAATGTTTCATCAGCATTGTAATAATATTATTAATAAGGCAATCAAAACAGTTTAAGAAACAAATGTGCATTTAATTTTTATATAATGATTCATCCATTTCAGTTCCCTCTCCATAGAAGGGTATCCCGTCTAACAATTCAGTGTTTACGCTGAAGAGCATGTTTAAAATAAGCCTCAGGAAACACTAGAAAGATAAAAACTAGAACGCCTCGGTGACGTAAGACCATCACCCGCGGTAGGGGCAAATTCAACGAAGTCATTTTCGACCAGCAAGGCTAGGGCACAGCAGCATTCTTTCCATGGATTAGCTCTTCACTAATAACATAAAAAAATAGAACGCCTCATTCTCCAGACGATCTGCTGCGCTGGAGGCAAATTAGCCCCGGTGGAGGAAAATTCAACGCCGTCCTTGTCTTATGGTCAAATTAGGTCTGGTTTCTGACATGGGTCACATCTAAGTCAACCCACCAAACTCCATGCAAAAAATCATGAACATTGCTCAACTCCTTCGACCACTTATTGGGTGGACAGACAAATACATATACAAATGTCTATACATACAAAGAATCGATGCAAAATTCGATCCGGGGACCTAGAGATTACTACGCCGCCACTCTTACCACTAAGCCACAAACAGCAAAAAGCAACGCAACCACGCAAGGTACTTGTGTTGCCCGCTGCATCAGGGCAAAGATATTAAGGCAGAGCCGTACGTGTATGAGGGAGCTCATTCGTCTACCCTAAACAATTAATAACCTGAAAGATCTCACAGTTTCTCGTCCTGTCAGCACCTGGTATTATCCAGACAGGGAACTCTCCGTCCGCCCTGGTGTTTTGATAGAATAAATACAAAGAATCGAGGCAGGACTTGATCCGGGGACCTAGAGATTGTTTGTGGCTTAGTGGTTAGAGTGGCAGCGTGGTAATCTCTTGGTCCCCAGATCGAGTTCTGCCTCTATTCTTTGTATTTATTCTATCAATTATGTTCCCGCCTGCCTCTCGGGGGACAGACCTATCATGGTCTACAAATGCCCTGCTCTTTCTTTACATATATAGATATTTATACATATAGATTTAGAAGTTGCTTTTGTAATAGTCCTCTCTCACTTTGTTCGCGGGTGATAATTAGTAGTGTTTTCTGAGACTTTTTTCAGACATGCTCTTAACCGTAAATACTGGACTGTCAGACGGAATGATTTGTGCTATGACTGAAGCTCTTCCAATGTTACTTTGCATTTTACATAACTACATCTGAAGATTGCTATTGAGGTATATCGCTTCTGTAAATACTGTAAGTTGAAGCTTGTAGTGTTCCAACTGTTGCTGTGCGGGCGCTCACCATACGGCGCTTACTTTCAATACTTAGATTTGCCGTCCACAGTTTGTGGCCAGTAAATGTTTTAGTATCACTTCGTCCATATCAGAGCAGTGCAGTCGTCGGGCGAGTGGTGCTTCGGAGACCAACAAGGCTTGGCACGAAGCGGAAGCTCTCAAGCTCCCTACAGGC
>LQNS02277220.1:1050809-1076729 GCA_001587735.2 Parhyale hawaiensis | reverse complement strand
GCCGTCCACAGTTTGTGGCCAGTAAATGTTTTAGTATCACTTCGTCCATATCAGAGCAGTGCAGTCGTCGGGCGAGTGGTGCTTCGGAGACCAACAAGGCTTGGCACGAAGCGGAAGCTCTCAAGCTCCCTACAGGCGCAGATTTTATCAAAGTAAACGCTGCTGTACACACTGCAACAAGCAGTGCTGCGCATTACTTGTTGCAACTCTGGCCGTTATATGTTTACTTAATATTTCAACTACCTTTCTTGATGTAATTGTGCAAAAAAATGATTAGGAATGTTGAGGAAACGTTTCTGTTTTTGTCGGCAATGCGTTTATAGTTGTATCTAACTTTCGAGTACAAAAAATTACGTAACAGCTTTTTTCTTTGATTTTCAAACAGTCAGTTTAGATAAATTACAAAAATATATATGACTAAAAAATCCCACTAAAGCACGCATTCCTTGAAACAGCAGCCCAATGTATGTTACAGCTTTACCTTCATTTTTGTACTGTTTGAACATCAAGCATTTTGATCAGGATGATATTTCGCTGAGCTCGGCATAACTAGACATATAAGAGGGAGGCAATTGAATAGGGGAAATGGAGGAGTTTTATCGATGTTGGCAATAAGTTATTTTTTGCACAGTACTTTTGCTTTCATGTATATAGAGCTTTGGGGACCCAAGAAAACTAATTTTCTTTTCGTTATCCTTTTCCTGATGCTGCATCAAGTAGGAAACTTAACAAACAATGTCTTCACTACAAGGAAGTATGACTAATATATGAACCAACGATTGAAGGTGCACTCACCTGGGCACAAAAATTATCCTTCGAACCTTGACTCACCCGAAATTTTAGAGAGGTGCTCCGGTTCGACCCGTAGCATTGACCTTCAGGTGTTGAGTCTTGATCAGTTAATCTTGTGATGTCCAAAAACTACGTCTAGTACAGTAGGATAGAGTTTTTAGCAGGCTTAACGTAATAGAGTTGCTTTTAGCACTTGTTACACTATTCGGACCAACAAAGCCGAAGCTTTTGTCTGAGGATTCGGACGAGTCAAGTCTCGAAAGTTAAATTTCGACGCTCAATTAATCACGCCCTTAATATTTACCAAACTGGTGAGGTGGCTAAGTTTATACAGAGCTGTAACACAAAGTATAGCGTGACACGGAAATACTGAAAATATTTACTGCAGGTAAGCGCTAGGAACTCGAACTGTTTGACGTACAAAAATTAATCAAAACTATAAGGACCAGTTCACACGTCCCTCAACCTATTGAATTCACTCAAACTGATGGACGCGGCGCGTTGATTTGATGAAAGCGGCTGCAGTAAAGCGGGAGGGTGAAGAATGAAGCACGTCGGTTTTTTTTTCAACGCGCCGCGTTATTCAAATTTAGTAAACAGAACCTATAAATGCTTAATTAATCCTCTATAACGTTTTTACATCATGAACAAGTCGACAAAAATGCTTTTTACCGCCGCTTTAATGATCAATATCACTGTATTCCCGTGCAATACAAGAAAACTTGTTAAGCTGAAAATGTTCAAAGAACACAGACGCCATCTTCGAGTCGACAAGGAAGCGCATTGCTGCATGCTGGTTTGACATTGATCGGTTTATCAGGCTATAAATATTTGAAAATAGGCTGTTCTTATCAAATTCAGGCTATAAGATCATGGGATACGAATGTGACTTTAAAGCAACGCGAAATATAAGCAAAAATGTAAAGAAACTGTATCACAACTGAACCCGTGGCTTCATGCATTTGAGTGAAGGTCGGTTCTACATGTGGACAGCGACAGAAGAAGTTAACTCACGGCTCGTGTTCATTTTCGGGAGTGAACGCGTTACGATGATGGACATGTGTACTGGTACACACGTCGCTGCCTCTTTCATTTACCGTCACTTCATGCATCTCAGAAAAATATAAACTCTCATGAGGGTTGGCTACTACTATTGAGTACTGATAAAAAACTTTAAAATAGGATATCTACTGTTTTCGGTACGAAGGTGATCACTGTGAGTACCTGTTGTAAACCAAGCAAGACTTTAGGATCAATAATTTGTGTGATTTTATTTCACTCAATTACACGAACTATTGTCTTGGTAGAGTTTTACTATACAATCGTCCCCTCGAAACTAGACATTTGAAACCAAAATTATTTAGTATATATTGATGCGTTTAACACGAATTTGTAGGTTACAGCCTTCGGAAATGCTTAGTTTTAAAAACACTAACACTAAATTTAGCATTAAATCAGTAACGGTTCTCGTAACTGTGCGCTAGTGATGAGTAAATGTTTACCTAAGCCTGTGATATTATTTAGAAACACTCCTTTGCTCCTAACCTACAAAAAATTAAACACTCCTTTGTTCCTAACCTGAAAAATTAATGCATCATAAAACATAAAACTTATGGATTTATCGTTCGTTAACTTCGATGATGTCGTTCCCCAAGATACATTAAAAGTATGAAACTGCTTCAGCTATGTTTCGCAAGTTAGCTTACTTACGTTTACGCCGCGTCGGACACGAAACTACGTAAACAGTAAACACGAATGCAAGGCGACCGCGCGACCCGCTGGCTAATATATTTCTTACGTTTGACCAAGCAATTGCATGGTTTTCGTGCATTATGTACAGATGTTCACTTAAATATCAGTTTACCAAACGAGAGTGTTTGCTTCTGTGACAATTTAGTGTTTTGTATGCAAATTTTATAATTTATTGGGAAATCACTTTAAATATAATGGCGTTTAATTATAAGAATCCTAATTTATTTAGCTGAACTACTGATATAATGCTGGCTTAAAAAAATTAAGGTCTGAAAACTTACTCGTTTCCCATGGCTGTGACTTGTAAATTCGTGTTCAGTAGATCGATCGATGTGTACCAGAATGGTGGTCTAAAATTCTTGGATCTGAGTGAGAGTACCAGTGAGTCCCGTCCCGATTTTTGTCAGGAATAATAATCGAAACAAATATACTGTTAGATCTTTATTGTTCATCAAGATAGTCACCATAATTAGACATGACCTTTGTCCATCTACTTGAGACCTCTTCAATCCCCTTTTCAAAAAATTAACATCTTTTTAAGAACTAAAGCAATTAAACTCCGTTGCAACCTCGTGAACCCTTATGAATCTCTTTCTACTGATGAAATGCTCTAAAGAACGGAATAGGTGAAAATCTGTTGGAGCAAGGTCCGGCTATGTGAAAGTTGAGGAAAAACTTCCTACTCTAAAGACTACTTGGTATTATTTTACAAATACACCCCACTCAAATTCAGTATTTTTGTTGACATATTTAGGTAGAATAATGCATTTATGACGTTTTTCCTGAGTAGTGTTTTCGTCGCAGGTGCTTAGTTTTCGAGATATTTGACTTTACAGTTCCCATTGTTTTTGTACGACATCAGCCATTACGGCTATGTTGCGTTGTAGATTTGTTTACCAACAGGAGCACGATGAACGTTCGCGTTGTTGGAACACGCCCTATTGAGTCTTTAACTAATTGTGCAATTGCGAGTAATTGTGCAATGTCGAGCTTATTTTGTTGATATATACACGCAGAATAAAGCATTCTAAGACGTTTTTCAAGAATAACGTTTTTGCTGGAAACTTTGAAGTTCTGTTTATATACGACTGTTTTGCTACGTGTCACTTGTTAGTGGAACACGCGCCACTGCAGACTGCTATATTATAAGAACACGCTTCAGGCTTCAACTAATTGAGCAATGATGAGGTGTGCTTCTTGCGAGATACACTATTTTATCGGTACTTATTGGTGACTTTATACGTAATGGTTAGTTTTTTGTTGACATATTTAGGTAGAATATGACATTCCAAGACTTTTCAAGAATTACGTTTTCGTCGGAAATGTTTAGTTCTCGAGACATTTGACTTTGAAGTTCCCATTGTTTTTCTGTGAGATCCGCCATTACGGCCGTGTCACGCCATCTAGAACGAAGCCCCGTAATAGTTTTTCGGCTACAATGTGGCTCTTACTCATTTAGGTTAGGCAAGCAAGGACTTTTCCTATTCATATCCTACGAGAAATATATGTAAAACACCGTGTACAGCGATATCGCGCTAGCCGTAATGGCGGATCTTAGTTCCTCTCATAGAAAAACCATAAGAACTCTGAAGTCGAATATGTCGAAAACTAAGCATTTGCGACGAAAACTTTATTCATGAAGAACGTCTGAGAATGCCGTATTATGCTTAAATATGTGGACAAAAATACTAAATTCGAGTGGGGTGTTTTTGTAAAAAATACCTTTTATTTTTTCTTGCATTTGTTTGGCAGAATGGGAGTCTGGTGTTATCGTGTTGTATAATGACATATTTCTACTCAATATAGGTCAGGGTATTTTCTACGCAGTGATGCATTCCGACGTTCGAGTTGTTGACACTAAAGTCCGGTGTTCACTTAACAACTTTCGCTGGCGCGAGCAGACTGGAACCAACTCACCTACTGTATAATCTGACTGCCTCGTCCTGGTCGTGACTTTAGCATGACGAATCGGCCCGTATGCTTAATAGGGTACTAGCACTACTAAGTAGCACTACGCATTACAAAGTGTCCTGTTCGTATGCTAAATACGTACCAGACACTAAGCACTGCGAAGTAGCACTACACTGTCTAGTGTCGCACCACAGATTCGTATGCAGAAAGAATTTGTAGAGCTACTTCGCTTTTCGAGTACTTTGTAGTGCCGCGCTACGCTTTAAGATTTAAAACTTTGATAACAGTCATGCAGTTTATGTGCTTTAATAGAATACATAGAAATCTTTCCATTGAAAGATATTTTTTCGAATATATGCTTGCCAAAGTTTTATAATTTTTTATTAATGTATCATGTTTTAACATTACGGATATGTAATCATTCCCTAAGTAATGCTCATTTATCTTTATCGAAGATCTCTCAGTGTAAAATAACTCATTGTGATATTACTAGTGAAAATTGTGACGATGAGTTGAAATTCGCAATACATTTGCGCAAATTTCCCATCGTACATTCAAAGTCCACGCTTTCCAAAGACATTGACCAAAGAGTGAATCATGGAAGGTTCTTGCAGAAGAATTCAAAATGCCGCCAGAAAAAATAAAAAAAGAAAATTCAAAACATGGCATCGAAACTGTGAAATAAACCGTAGTGTCGTGTAGTGCGGTATGTTGGACACTTCGGATTTTTGTAGTGCGCACTGCGCTTTTAGCCATATTTAGCATACCAACCTGTAGTGTGGAGGTGGGCACTGCAAACGAAGTGTGGAGGTGGCTACTACACCTCGTAGTGTTTCATGCCGTACTACGGCCTGTAGTGCGTAGAGCTACTTCGTAGTGCTTGTACCCTATTTAGCATATGAGCCGATATATAAACATCGTGTTCTAATTCTTAAAATATCAATCTTTGTGATTTTAAACTTCTCATAATCAGGAGCGATAGCTGAAAGTTCGCCATTGGCACTTGCTATGGTGTAAAAGCTGCAGTACCTAGTGGCTGAGATTTTCAATAATTTCTTGTACAGTTGAGTTTTCGCACGCAAAAGCCGTAACGTGGCTAGGTAAACGGAATTGTTCAGTTGCTTCTAGGCTGCTAATGACAACGAAAGTTGTTACGTGGGACCCGGGCTTAAAGGTCTACAGTTCCAGTTTTTCAGTGCTCCAAGAACTCAAAGTGAACCTTTGTGGAATTTTTACTACATGCCAAGACGCATATGATGCGTTTTGGAACTTTCGTCTTCCACGTGCCATAAATGTGTTGAAACTATCAACAGCAGCAGATTTAGCTAAATGTCAAGTTTAATTGAGGGTTTGGCTTCTTGATTTGATCTTGAAAACAGATGTCTAGACTTAATCTGATGTTTTAGTATGGTTAAAGAAAAGCGGACAGAAGTTTCCGGTCCCCTTGTAAAATAATACCGTTACTAGCGGGACCCGTAGAAATTCCACGGTTAATTGTTTTCACTTACCTTAGTTTGACCTGAAGCAGCGCTTCTAACTTAAGTCACTTGGTCTGCACTATATAATATCCGCCGCTTAACCCTGTCTACCGTTACGCAGTCCGTCTGTCTTACACCTCGTCTAATCTCTCTTAGTATTCTGATGGCACCGGTGTATCTCGCATTTGTTTGTCAGCAAGGAGTTCACATTTGTGTCATGATAAAGACATAAAGGTAGAATGGTACTGCTTGCATTGTTCTCTCGTTTATTTGCAAGCCTTTTCTAAGCGCTGTTTCCCACAGTTTACAGATTATTTAGCCCTTCATAATCTTACACGGGGCCTGTGGATATTAATCAGCAGCTATAATTTTCTGCTTTGTTTGATGCAATAGCTATACAACAGAGTACAACAGAGTCAGCCAGTTTTTTTTTCAGTCACAGCAGCGTTACACTTTGTTCTCAAGATATTGTATTTCCTTAAGGCTGATTCACACCAGCAACTTTCGTTTCCGTCACAGCCCGTCGGCGAACAAACGGCGCCGCTACTCCGACGACTGACCGAGGTAAAGCAAGCGACCGTAGAATGCTGTAGGTTATGTTGTTGACGCCATCGGTGCGAACTTTGGGTGAGCTTCGTTTTATGAAACGCTCGAATCCGTTGATTTTGAATTATAATTTGGGCATAAAACAGGGCTGCTTGCATTTATAAACACTTCATTATTCAACAATAACGACCGAGAAACGAAAATGTTCCAAATATCTTACAATTTTACTATAAAACCCGCATCACGCTTCAGCCATAATGTTACAGCTTTTAACTTAGTAAACATTTTATGGTGTGCAAGTATGAGTGCGTTACATACTACAATGTAAAAAATAATTCAACATGAAGACAGGTTTGACTTAGCACATTTTTACAGGCAAAAACTGTACTTAAATATGCAAATCCTTATTGCTTTCTATTCAATCTAATTTCAAATCACTCGATTCAGGCGTTTTATAAAGTGAACCTAACCTAAACTTTTAATGTTTTGCAAACAAAAGTTGCAAGATATCTAAAGACACTTTACTGGTAATGGAAGATTTAGTAATGATTTAAAGCTGATCATTTTGTTTTTGGTGTAAGTGGAGTCTAAACCGAAGCTTTCGCACTGCCGTAACAAATCATCACACACCGCTATTACGTCGCTTTTCAAAGACAGGTTGCATCTGAAATGTTTTTTTTCTCTCTTTCATGAACTGCGACATTAGCTATATTGTAAGTAAAAATGTAGGTACGGTAGTTGATATATGTACACTCGTAATTGCAATCAATTTACGTTGCAAATGTATGGTTATTCTGTAAATACGCTGTGTGAGAAATGTTCTACCCAGTAACAACGCACCGATCACACGCCCTATCAAGTCTGAAACTCAACGAGCCTGTCAACAACATTATCACTGAACGACTGATAGGCTTAAACGAAGCAAAACTTGCTAGCATGAACTACCCTCTACACGACGCACATTCACTTCAATATATACTTTAGAGTCGTGATGTCCAACACTACCCGCTCTGGGTTCAAAAAGCTTATACTAGCTATCTGACCCTTTGAAGAATGTCATCCGCCTCCACCAAAGCGAACAAATTCGTCGTGAAAAAAAAAAATGAAAATCGATAGATATGATACGGGTGAATAATCTTTATGTCTTTGCTTTGAAACTGACTGAAAATTTCTCAAGAAGCAGACAGCTATGCTTGATCTTCCTTCCAGCAAAAATCAGACCTTCTTACAAGTTGAGTTTCTCCCTATCTGATCCTAAAAAACGTAACGTGCAGACACATGGACGGACAGACGTAAAGACGGAGCCTCAAGCAGAATTATTAAATAGATTTTTTTTTTGGTAGAAGTGTTTACTTTCGACCAGTTCTCTTTTCTGCTTCACAGGACACACGTGACTGTAAGAAAATTACCCTGATTACTGCTTAATTATTTCTTTAGCAGTGTCCCTATGAATGAAAATGAGTTATTAAACTTTGAAGTTTAGCCATTGTTGTGACTCTTCACGAGCTAGTGAATAAATAATTTTCTAAAATAACAGCTACGGTATAGGAAAACTACCGATTTTCCGTCGAAATAATAAATAGTCATGTGACATAAATTGCCCTTTGCAGACTTCAAACAAATTCCGAATTTGGTTATAGATTAGCTTCAGCTGTATTGGGCCAATTATTATATTTGCACCCAGAGATTGATAAATGAGCCCTATTCCAGACTGAAATTCAGTTGTTGAAAGAGTTTCCAGACGCAATCCTCTGTATTTGTACCGTGAAATTATTAAATATATAATTCTGTATTAGAATTTGCAAATTAAAGGAGTTCCAATGGGCACACTTTTAAATTTATACCACAAAAGTGCTAAGTTAACCAATTCCTTGCCAATAGGTATGGTGTTCAGAAAGAGGTTCTTGGAGCATTCTCCTAGATAATTCTTACCACTTGCTCTATAGCCCGCTCATTTGGAGGACTTGTTTGAAAAGTAAGGCAACCGTGACAATTTCATTGAAAGATCTTGTGTGGTTTCTGAAATTTTACTGCCAGCCTGCCCATTGCTTCTTTTAAAAATAAATAAATAAAGTTTTCATATCCGTCTGGATTTCCGCCAAGATTTTCAGAGAAAGAAACATCGCACTGTTCATAATGAAGAATCTATGCCGGTATCTTCTATAGGGATAGCGTCCATTGAGAAAGGCAAACATTCGTTGTTGTGATGATAGTTTGCTCCTGGGTAGAGCTTTGAAATCCTCATCATCACTAAAGATTAGTTCGGTTGGCTCGTACCTAATAGTCAATCGCAGCCACACCCTTTCCTTCGAAACCACAGACAAAAGCTTTGGTTTCCCCACTTAAATCATACTGTTTTACACGGATGGAAACTCCATTTTGCGAAGCACGGTTGAGTTTCCTGCCGTTACATCGGTAATTCATTCAAGATTAATGCTTGAAACTTGCTTCAACGAGGCAAAGCCAATGCACCTGTTTTGAAAAGTTTGGGACGAATGACCTTGGCTTAGATCGAATTTGACGGGCCAATAGATCGTACCCTAGGTTTGTGTCTGTCACTACTGCCTGCATTGTTTTATAACTAACCAGAGTACCTGAAGAAACGATTCTTGCATTATATCTTGAGTTAATGGTTGTAAGTAGGTAGCTGCCAAAACTTCATAGTTTTGTTGTACTGGAGGGATACCCCAATCCACTTTGGACGATTCAAGGTTTCTCTCCGTAGCTGCAGCGGTCTTAGAGAGTTTCACAATCAGTTGCCGGTAATTTTAAATGTTTATTTGAATATCTTCGTCAGGACTATACATTGTTTGCATTTAGTTTTACATCTTTGGTGGAAATGTTGTTAATTTGCTGAAGCGTGAGAAGATGTGACAGCTAGCAATGATTTATTTTATCTGTGCGCTAAAGTTTCAACTTTTTCTCATTAGTCCATTTACAGAGAGCGGCCTAGCAACTACTGCCTTCTATGTCAGAGTAAAGTAATCTAGGAGCTAGAAAAAGCTCAGCCCATGGAGCGATGGTGCAAGTACGGACAGCTGCAGCATATCGGACTGGGATTCGGAAAAGCCAAAGTAGATGGGATGTGAAAGAAAAATGGAACGAGGCTGCTTCTAAAGAGATGGCTGTTAGGAGTTGGTGAGCCCTGAAGGAAGAGTTCGTAGCTACGGAAGTTGCTGCTCCCAGAGTTTGTCTAGACGATTTCTGAATGTGTTGACTGTTTCTGCACAACTTCCAAGGAGAGGTTATTCTCCTAGGAAGTTAGCGAAGCAGAAAGCATGTTCAAGAATCGTGTAGATGAATACTAAGAAAGAAAACTTACTATTTGACTATTTTTACACGTATGCAATTATATTTTTTTATTCACTGGGTTATCTTTGCCGCGTACTGTATCGTCTCGTGAAACTCATACTTACATGCGCAGAGATTTTATATTTCTATGGAACGCTCCAAGTCTGTAGCTAGTCATTTCTTGGATTTGTACCCGAAGATTTCGATATTTCGTGGGATTATCTTCGGTCCAATATCAGAAACTGCCATTTCTTGGATTTGTGCCTCGCAGAGCAGAGCCCTGCCTCCAGGTCTGCTTGCAGATCTTGATGATCAGGCCCGTGTTTGCTCAGGCTGGGCAAACAAGGCAAAATCGACGCAATGGCAAGTGGGCGATAACTCGGCAAGGGTCACACTTTCTATAAAATCCTCGGGGAGAATTCGGCTGTGAAAGATCCAAAATGGCGTCACTAACGAAATAGTCTTGAGCGAAATGTTTCATGTGCAAGCCTGTGCCGTGAGAAATGTTAAGAGTAGACAGATGTTACGCTTTTCGCAACGCTAGTATCCACAGGGAGATGTTTGTAAAGTGAACTGGCGTATGCCTGCAGTGTTTGGTCATTGAGTTCTTGGAATTGAGTTCTTGGAAGCAAATGACGAGTGACTGCAGATTTATGCGAAACGAAATTTTTACATGATACCGGTGTAGACTCGCATAGGTTTGTGTTTAATGGACTAAGCCATAGACTACAGCATGCTTCAAGATTCACGCTTTGCTAGTGAGTCCATACTGTTAATTCAATAAATTTCAGCAAAATGAAGTTTCAATGAGCAGCCGAGGAACCCATTTGTGGCAACAATAGTGTTGTAGGGCGCGCGTTCTATTGGGTCGTCAAAGTCGATTAATGCCAAGCCGCAGACTATATTCTTTAGTGTGTGGCCAAGCACACTCGACTTGCCTTGTCCGGAATTGCGGACAGAAACTTTGGCTTTGTCACTTTGAGTAGTGCAACAGGTATTATAGACAAGCCGATTATGTTGAGTGGACGGAACACTCCATTTGACGGAGTAAGATTGAGTTCTTGGAAGCCTCACACGCCCTCTATGTATAGGTGTGTTTGTGTGTACGTGTGTGTCCTATGTACAGTTTAGGCGCGTTTGTGTGGCTGACGAATTGAAGCCTTCGATGCTTAACTTGTCCGAAACTTGAGATACGTGCGCTAGCTTTGCCACGTTGATTCAAGTGTCAGACATTGACACTTAACCGACTACCTGTGAGACTTCCACGAATGCCATCTTACTCCGCAAAATAGCTTTTATTCGGCTCAACACTTGCAACACGATTCAGTGTGACGAAGCCAAAGTTTTTTATCTACAGTTTCGAAAAAGTGAAAGGGAGTGGGTTTGGTATAGATAAACTGCTAAGACCCAATCGAACGTATCCTGAGGGCACGTTCTATTTGTTGATAAGATTAAGTTTTCGAGGCTTGAATTGTTCGAAACTTCTGACAGGAGCTTTTGTCACTTTGAAAAGTGTTGCAAGTGTTACAAGTAACCTCATTATGCTGAACGGATGTAAACTCCATTTTACTCAGTAAGGTTGAGTACTTGAAGTCTTAGGGCGCGCGCACCCGTACGCAAATGTTGCATTGCCAAGCAATTTTGTATCCGATTGCGTTGCAGCGCACAAGGCTTCGGCTTGGACATTGCTACGCCACTAAAAAGAATATTTATGGTATGAGTCGTTTCTTGCCGTTTGTTTGTTATAACAAGCAACAATGGTCAAGCTTTGAGAATACCTCCTACTTCTGTGTTAGTTTAAAGTTGCAATGACGCATAGTTTTTAGCGTGACCTTTAAGCGCCATTAGTAGGCTAGTAGTCACGGCAACGTGACGTTGGAAGGAAAAGTTGAGCGACTGAGCAATTTTTGGATACTGTGCGCACGCTGTAACAGGTAATCGATTAGGAGTCAGCGCCTGAAACTCAAGTCAATGGATCGAAGCCAGTGCACCTGTTGGAAGCTTCGGATAAGTCAAACCAAGAACGCTTAATTTCGCTGCCCAATCGACCGTTCCCTTACCATCGCTTAACCCTTCCTTAAGTCACGTCCACTCTACGAACCATTATCAATTTTATCAAAAGCAGCGCATTCTGTAATCTCTGACAACTGTCATGACTAATCCAAAAGCCGCTCCTAATACTTGATAAATTTTGTTACACTTTTACATCAGGTTTATTTGTGGATGAATTAATAATACCGGCAGGAAATGTTATCAGTTCCAATATAAAACGGAGCATTTACAACAGCTGAATTCCAAGAGCTGCGGTTAGGGGTACGAAAGAGCGTGGCTCGTAGAAAACTAAAAGCATGTGAAGCTGACAGTTTTTTTTTTTTGCCACTGTATCAGTGTTTTCACCCGTCAATTGCTGAGCAACGGTACATGTATGGAACGAATATATAGTGTATGTCACTCTGATTTCAGCAATCAATTGCTAAACTCCGGTAATTATAAAGTAACTATTAAATGCTGTTGTTACGGCGTGATAAAATTATTCGTGATATATATATATATATAATTAATTGATATGAGATGTGACATATATATATATGCCTAATTGATTGGAGAGTGAATGTATATATATATATATATACATCAAATGAAATAATTTGATATGCATAACGCCATAATTATTGGGAGGCGAGCCACCCCCCACAAGACCATTAATGACAATCAAAATAATGAAAACAATAAATAATGCAATTATGACTCTGACATTGACGCCTAAATAAAATCAATATAAATCAATGTTGAATCAAATAACTTAACCTCAGTCGATGCGAGATTCTGCATGTGTGAAGAGCTAATGAAACACACAATACGCAATCAACTATTTATTGTAACAAACATCACAGTATATAAAAAAGAAGCTAGGAGAAAATCGATGGAACACGTTAATGAATCTTAGCGAGAACACATATTGAAATTCGCTTGACACAATAAAGACAGCGCGTGATGGAAAAAGACGTCATAATGAAATTCAAATAGATCATAATTCTGCGCACCGAAAACAAATATTCTCGCAAAATAATGTTATCAACAAGTAAAATCTGTTCATAGAGATTGGTCATCGCCATTAATTTTTTTCGTGAGTAAATGAAAAAACAGTGCCTCAACCGATCATGATGCAAAATTCATAGTTTTACACCACGATGGCTTTGGGAGGTTCTGGTTAAAAAAACACATCTCACGTACGATATTTTACGCAAACAAAGCTTCAGGGATGAAATTGAAGCTACAAAATAGCGTTGTACAGATGATGACATATATACCGCGCAATGTACAATGGCAAACATTTATCTCGATGTTAATTCACAAAAAAGACTCTCAAGCTAATTTGGGTAATTAAATTCAATTCGCACGGTTTGATTGAAATTATGCATGATAATATAGCATTGCGCAGATGATGACATTTAATTATACCGGGCAATCTGCACTAGCAAACATATATTTTGACGATAATTCATAAGGAAGACTCTGCTTAATCCATGGGAAGATGTGGCCAGCATCCTTCCGTAAACCAAACAGGTCACAACATTGTTACGTAGTTTACATTTGGCACAATTAGCAGTGCGTTACCCGGTTTATTACAAATTTGCGTACCGGCTAAGCACATCATATCCATCATAGCTCTTACTCGCTAACCCTTGTTTTTAGAGGCAATAATACCTTCTTTTCCTTTTTATTCAAATTGAAATTGAGGTTTGAGTTGATTTTTCTGCTGCAGTATTTTACACTTTCCAACATTTGCTAATCCCGATTATTCCCCATCGCACTTGATCGAAGCTTACCGATATCCATTATCCACGAGTGGTTGGTGATTGTCGTGAAATATTTTCAATGATTTCCTAATGGATGATAGAGCTGCAAACGCTGGGGCCCAGCCGCAGCTTTTAACAAATTACTTAATCGATGAGACCAAAATGCTGCTCCGATGCGCATGACTAAGAATAGTGCAAAACGATGTACATTCACTCTGACGCTTGCGACTGTACTTATCCCATTCCCAGGGAGGAGCCACCATCACATCGTCGGAAAATCTTTGATACAATTACGTAGTGCAATAGACCATTGTAAGAGTGCCACTGCACTGACTGCTGCTCGCCGAAATTCACATTCCGTGGGTGGCATATTGGGCCCAGTCCCATAGCGCGGCCGAATCACGATGATGAAACTTTGATGATGTATGAAGTGCCCTGGGCCAAAATGAAGGTCCGCTGGATGCATACTACGCTGTTCGTTACTGTTGAATACTCATTATTTGGATGAAACCCGGGCCCACTAATCTGCAAAAGAGAGCCAAATCCCGATGTAGTCGAAAACAAAGATTCGTGGCACGGTGCCAGATATCTAAGAGTCACATATGGCGTCAAATAGACGACAGATGACGGGTCAAATGGCCCAATGAATTCGCTTCTAATTCTATTGGTGAAAATTCTCCAAGGCAATCATGCTAGATTTCTGCGTGTTGTGGTAAATTAACGAGTAAGCTAATGAAGATGGTTGAGCAGACGCCTCTGCATGGCGTATCAGTAAAGGCACAATACATTTCCCAAGACTGGGAAACGCTCTGTTTCACTCAATATTCACCACCCACTGTATATTATCACTTCTGCTGGGCCCGCAAGGACCGGAGCTGACGAAAAGGTGCATAAACGAGCACCGGGCCTAAACTGGCTTGAAAATTCTTTTCCAACCCCATCCGAACATTGCCATTCGGATTCTCCCAAAATTCATCCTAACCAATCGTATTTTAACATCCCGAGTTTCGTTCCCTCGGCTCATCCCCTTCGTACTCAAACTTAAACATATTTTTGTACCAACCCTCGTGTTGCTCCAGCCAATGCCATTTCTAAAGAGGCTGCCCAACTATGTAGTCTATCCCTCATTGGTTATTTCCCGATTTCAAAAGCCCCATCTACTTTGAGCTCTCTCTCTTCTAAAACCATGAAAAATATATAGACTTTTCCATTGAAAAATCAGTTACGAATCTACTTCGTTGTTCCTTTCACGAATCATTACTTGTGTGGCCAGTGTAACTTGAATTAAGTTCACGTGTGCATCTTTCTGGTTCAGGAGCAATTAATTTCAAACCAAAGCTGTCAAAACCATAGCCCTCCTTGTAAGAGATAGTTTTTGTCTTGCCAACTGGTTCTCTGCTCGAGGTTCCTTATAAGTACGCCAGCGATACGTCAATTGTCACTGTTCAGTTGACCGTAGCCCCACGTAGAAAACTTGATACCGTGTCAGTCGAGTTTTGCTGCCTTCTGGGGCAGTCATCTCATTAGTTGGCTGTCATTGTTTTTACAGCAGAGTTAAGTTGTCCTCAGTATGTTTCCCAACTGAGTAATTATTTGTGATAGTAACATTTTGGTACGAAACTGTATTATTTTCAATATCATTATTATTTGCTTTTTTGACGCCGCAATTAATAAATCACGCTGCAATTAACTAACCACTTAAATTAGACGACCTAACACACACACATACATGTGTATCATGATATCCTAACACTACATTAGTTCTCTGCAAAGCTACTCAACTTTGTAAGGTTGACAAATCTGCCTTAGGCTTGTTTTCGCATCGCAGTTTGATTACTTCAGGTGAAGGAAAAATTGTCGCGCTGACGTAAGAAGTAAAACAAAATTGCTTGGGCGTCTTTCACCGTAGCGTGGAATTTATTCCCGGATAATCCAATCACGGAGAGCTCCAGCCGATACATTCATCAATTGCTGACATTTTGAACAAGGGCCGCGGGTGCAGTGGAGCCTCGCGCCGACCGAGACTTTACTTTTGAGCGGCCAAAGCTAAACAAATCCTCACGAATTATTGCTGAGGCTGGCACGCACAGAGGCATTAGCTCGAGCAGCAGCGATGATAAATGTGGATGGACTAGGCCTTCTGGGAATTCTTATAAGCTCTAATGCATAGTAAGCTTAACCGACTATATAGTTAGCTCTGTGATGTCGGTGGGAAAGTGACGTCATTCAGTAAATCATAGATGTATGAATGTACATATGCTTACCGAAAAATGCTAGCACTTGTGATACCGTCCTCCATCTACTGTAGATTGTTCAGGTCAGAGTGCATTTGTGCCTGTTTGTGACTTACGTCTGGTCCAGTTTGAGTTCACTGCAGCATTCGACCGAGTGCTCCACCGGAGGATCATGCGTAAAATTACATTCGTAGGTGCTCAGGCTCGTTTCTAAGCAGCATCTGTGATTTTTTAAGTGTTTAGAAAGTTGTTCTAGAGATGGTTGCTGCTGTCGAGTCTTGTCGAAGGTACCTGAAGTTAAGGTATTGGGACCTTTATTATTCTTAAAATATACTGCGAAAATGAGCTCCATTGTTGCTAACATCTTGAACAATTCTGCAGAAATCTACTCACTAATGGCCTTATTGCCCACGCCTGCCAGTTGTCTTGTAACTTCTGCTTCCCTAATAGAGACTNGCCTTTATTATTCTTAAAATATACTGCGAAAATGAGCTCCATTGTTGCTAACATCTTGAACAATTCTGCAGAAATCTACTCACTAATGGCCTTATTGCCCACGCCTGCCAGTTGTCTTGTCACTTCTGCTTCCCTTAATAGAGACTTGAAGTGAATCACGGGGTGGTGTCTCTTCTCGTCGGATATATGGGTTGGGATGCGTTCGATTGGGCGGCGAAATTAGGTCTTGAGTCTTGACTTCTTCGCAACTTTAAGCAGGTGCGCTGGCTTCGACCCATTAAATTCAGTTCCAGGTATTGGCCCTCAGTAAGTTACCCGTGAGACTTCAAGAAACTCAATTTTGCTCTGTAAAAATAGAGTTTTCTGTCGGCTCAACATAATCGCCTTCCTTCTAACTCTTGCAACGCAATTCAAAGTGACAAACCCGAAGTTTCAATCTGAAATTTCAGACAAGTCAAGGCTCGAAATGATAATTTTGGCTCCCAATAGAACACGCTCTTAAGCAGTTACCTGTGCGCCTTCCAGCAACTTAGGCTTACTCTGTAAGTTGGAAATTTCAGTTGACTCAACGTAATCGGGTTGCTTCTAGGACCTGAAAATTTTGTCTGCAATTATCCGGACAACTCTAGTCAAGTGGACTTGGCTTAAATCGAAAATGCCCTTAGGATATGATCGATTGGGTGCCAAAATTAAGCCTTCAAGACTTCATTTTAGGCATTGACAGTCAATCGATTGCCCGTGAGATTTCCAGAAAGTCAATCTCGCTCCAGAAAATGGAGTTTTCTGCATGCTCAACGTAATCACGTTGCTTCTGACACTGGCAACATGAATCAATGTGGCAAAGCCAACGCTTCTGGCTGCAGTTTCGGACAAGTCAAACATCGAAGGCCGAATTTCGGCGCTCAATCGAACGAGCTCTTAATACATCGTTTTCTCGCGATTTAGGACAGCACTGCCTGCTTTCTCGCCTCTGAGCATTGATGGCGGGATTGAAAGAATGTAAATCTCGAGGGTTTGCAATCGACAGTAAGTGGCTTAGTGTTATGAGGAACGCATCAAATTTTCTTTTTCACTCTTGGTCTTGTGAATTACTGTCGCTGGCATGTTTTGCTTATTCTGATCGTCTGTTAATTCTGAAGTACTGTTTTAATGTTCCTCTACCTGGGCGTCTGCTGCAGTGTCAAAATATGTGTCTTCTTTGCAGTGTAAGTAATGACTTGTGCGTCTTCTCTTTGGCGTGCTAGGCTCTTTAATTGAAACCTTGAGCATGGGCGTAAATTTGCTTCTTTGTGAGTCTTATTTAACTTTCACTCAAAGAAATGTGGCCTCTTAGACCAGAGATTCCACCTCTTACCCTTCCCGAGCCACGTTTCCTGTGTTCACAGATCATTTGCTTGGATCTCGCATAATCCAGGATCAGCTATCGTTTAAATTTCACTGTAGTCGGTTTTGCATCGTCTCGATAGCTCTGCGTCTGTTGGTGGATAACGACTAGATGTTATTAGATCAGGGGGCGATTGGTTCTTTCGTCGTGGTTGATTAATGTTTTGTTTCGCCATTTGCTTTCACATTTCTTATTTTTATGTTTCAGTACGGATGCTCTGAGACGTGGGGACACCGTCTTGGGGGCATGGGGATACTGCTTGGGGGCGTGGGGACACCGTCTTGGGGGCGTTGATACACTGCGTAAGGGTGTGGAGATATACTGTCTTGGGGTGTGGACACACCACTGTCTTGGGGCTTGGATACGGTCTTGGGGGTGGAGAAAATTTTGGGGGGGTCCGGGACACTGTCTGCTCTTACACACCTCGTCTAACCTAACGAACGTCGTCTGACTAAACGCACATCCTTTAACCTTGCGCATTCCGTTTAAGTTACGCATTCCGTTCATTTTAACCCGCCGCATTAACGCACCCATTGTAACCAAATGGACTGAATTTAAGCTAACGCTCTTCAACTAACTCAACGCACCTTAGCGAACCAGACGCATACAGTCTAGGCTTAAGCAGCTCTAACAAAACTCACCCCGTCTGACCTAATACACTCTGTATAATCCAAAGCACCTCGTCTAACCTAAAGCAGACCGTCTAACCTAAAACAGCCCGCCTAACCTCACGCTTCATTTTTAACCTGATATTAGAAATATGCAGTCCTCCACAAAACCACGCACCATAATATTGGTTTAAAGGTTGAAAACTGTGAAAAACCCTGAATATATTATTTCCCAAAGAACTTCACACATTACTGCGCCATAAAATGTGACCGTTTCTTCTTAATTGAAGGAGGCTTTGTAATATGCAGGTCAAGCCTAATTCAGACCTTAGAACATAAATTCAGTGCGTTTGAAAATGTTTAACTGCAGACTAACAGCTACGACAGTTCAAAGGTAAAAGTGAATTATTACACTATAAGGAAATAGAAAATTAATCAATACAACAGCTGCGCGTGCTCAAAGCCTGGAAGATGTTAAACCCTCTTCCACGTAATCAATCAATGCTTGAAGCACGCACGAACACGAATGTCTGTCGACTGAAACACAGAATTGTCTGTTTTGCGATAAGTCAGCCACTATCTAGGGAAACACTCAAACACCTCTCGCATATACCTCAAGCAATAACCATTTTCTCTCCAATTTCTTTCCCGACTCAAAAATTCTGGATTTTTAGTAAAGACTTTAATTAAACATATATAAAATAATTATCTACGGGCAAAATAAAAAGTAAGACTAAAATAGCAAGACCCTTCACGTAGGCACTGTGACTTTGAACCGTTCAGTTGCATTTCAGCCATGCCCCTTGTTAATCAGCTTTGCAATCTTTGATCGAATATAACCATCTATTTTTGTGTTCAATTGATCGATATTTATTGGGTTTAATCAATAAAATATCCGCATTAGGTTTAAATAAAATTATATTAAGTTTTAAACTTTATTTAGGCTTGCGTTTCCTGATAATGTGTACGGTCGAAATTTCTACATGGAGACTGAAGTTCCTTTAAGCTGCGTAGTATGACTCTATTCTAGCTTAGAGTTGATGAAGTTATATAGAAACGGATTTGAGGAGGAATTAATTGGTTCAAGTTCCTGTTCTAGCATCGGTCTGAAGCTCAGAACTCCTGATCGTTATGAGCTGCAGGCCTAACACGCACGTATGACTTAATCTTACTTTTTTGTTTGAAAACAATTATTCAACGGTAACAGTTAGGATAGTGAGGTTCGCCCATCCTATCCCATTGTTTTTCATTCATACGTAACCGCACCTTTTGGGTTAAGGCTAGTGTGTTCGCCACAGCGCGTACGTAAATAGCCATTTCTGTATGGTGCCGTAATTACATGGGCCGATTATGTTATTGACGAAATATCGCTGTTCTCGAAGAGAAACCGCCTTAAATTAAGGGCGACGTCTAAAGCAAAATTAGGCGTATACTTCGCCTATATAAGGGTGGTTTTCGGCTGAAAGCGACGAAGACACCACTCATGTTATAGACGAGAAAAGCTGGCATATCCCAACGATACAGAGCTGATAATTAAAGGCGATTTTAATCGTTTGAAAGCCTACTGGTGCCGATAATTACCGGCGCTGCCGACGATAATTTCTAACTGGGTAATACGGCACCGGCCATTCACAACAGAGAACGCTAATAGTCTCCCTTTCTATAGTTACCTCTGTTTTACAAGTTTCTGTTTGAGGAGTTCTACTGTAACTGTGTATCTGGCCGTGCTTCACAAGTGCTAACATCTTTCTGGTAAGCATATCCTGTGTACGTCTGTGCATTAACAGAAGCTCACCTTACCGCAATAATTTTAACATCACTTTTGTGCCACTGGATGTCAAGACGATGTCACTCTTCCACTAGCATTGCCAAGGTAAATTGCTCTCTTAATTTACTATGCATTATATTTCTAAAAATTCTCGGTTATTTAATTCATCTGCATTTATCATCACTGTTGCTCGAGCTTGTCTTTGAGCCTGAAACTTTTTACGCCTATGCTGCTACTAGCGAACGTTCAAGAAATTATACTATATCTCAGTATAGCGCATTGAAAGTAAGAATACTGTAGTCACCACTTCTTTATATGTTCGGGAACCACGCGTTTCCAACAAACTCCTTCGTAAGGTAAAAAAATAACAGTATATCAAAAGTATAGCAAAATTTAGTTTATAATACCATAGTCACAATATCCTCACGCATTCGACACCCGCGTTTTCAACAAACTCCTTGTCAAAATACTCTGTTTTTTTTTCGCTCGGTGTGCAAAGAGCACAGCAGTATCGTCCACTCAAATCGGTTCTTCATTATTTTCTCCCGGCGGATCTAAATGGGAAAAATTTGCAAACCCATTCTTCTCGTCTCTCATTCAGCAAAAGGTTAGGGCGAGAGCTACAGGAAAAAATCCCAGGAATCGTTTCAAAACGTGTGCAGGGCAAAAAAAAAACGAAACTCTTCATCTCGTCTCCGCAGACTTCATCGTCTGCTCGACAAAGGTTGCGCTCATTTTATCACAGTCTTTGATGTTATCAGCTCTGTTTCGCGAGCCAACAGCAAAGTTGTGTCCGAATGATTATCAAAACGGGAGAGTCGTGCTGGAAGACAACGCAACGGTTCGCTTCTGATTAAAAGTTGGGCAATATTCGGCGCACAGGCAGAGAACAAATCATTTCGGACTAGAATACCAGGAGCTTGCAACCGGTCTGTTTTGCATTTAAATGTTGCTGGAGAGTTCTTTTTTTTCTATTTTATGTAGTGCGGGTATATGAGGGCATTACAGACGAAAGAACCTAGCTGCCTCTTGCTAATTCATGTAGACATGCAGTAAGGAATAAATAAATTGAAAATTCATTCGCAAACAGCTGTCGACTAAGCCGTTCCAAAACTGCAGCCTGAATTTTGTTAATGACAACAGCAATATTTTTCTCCTCCTCAGAAGCTGATTCAGCTTCTCGGGTACCTCAGTATTCTGTTAGAGGAATTAACATCTGTAGATCTAGGCACAGCCGAGCTAGTGACAGCAATTTCTTATTTCTAGATTTTCCCGTCCTGTAAGCTCTTGTTGAGAAACTTGCGGCCGGAAGCCAGGATTGAACGTTTTCAAACCGAAAATTTAAACTGGAACTTGCACCATATCCAGCTGAATATGGCTTAGAGTTACGAAAAGCAGTAATGGGTTGTAGGTTCAAGTGTCAACCCAAGCAAGCGAGCTTTTTGCAGCGCTTGGGATAACTCAGAATTTGATAGGTATGTGCACAGCTGCCGTGGAGGTACTTACCTTTCCCAGAAATAGAAAGGATAGGGGGTGCGGATCGTTGAGTAAGAACCTTGCATCGATGGCACCATAGTGCTTGACGATCCTTGGTCTACTGCAGTTGTACACTCCTCTGGTGCCAGTTGGCCTATATTCGCAGCACGACCCAGTTAGTGCAGGCTTCCCGGTGGAGGTGGGGTCAAGTTGAGTTCACCTTTCATTACTTTCTCCACACATCGAAACTGTTTTTTTTTTTTTTTTGTTCTTAGTTCGCGAAATACAAATTGAGTAGATGATCAACGAAGCACAGGAGAAGCGATTTTTCAAGGCGCAGTAGACACTAGACACTGCAGTTTTTTCCAGCGTACTCTCTTCCTTTGATGAAGCTCTTATCGCTTGAAGGTAAATATATCGATGCACTGGAATTGTATCATGGCCTTACACGATACGCGAAGGGAAAATTAAACAAATTCAGAGATGCTTCAATGCTTCCCAATATAAACTGATTTTATTGCATGTAAGCTAAGGGAATGATTTTGCTTTCTAAAATACAGCTACATAAGCTACCCTATTCTAACATACTAATTTCAGCTAAAGCAGCTCTTCTAACCTAGCCCACTCCGTCTAGACTAACTCCCGTTACTTGAGCTAAATGAACTCTGACTGACGTAATGCTTCGTCTAACCTAACACATCTCGTCTAACCTAACGAACGTTGTCATCCCCAAAACATAATGCCTATTCTAAAGCTCATAGTTTAACTTAACTCATCCCATCTAACCTAAACCACTTCATCCATCTTTACCCACACATATTAATTATGGAGGTTTCCAGCAAGCTAACAAGAGCATGGATTCATAATTATGAAATCGTGAAGTCATGCCAATACTAATTATATTCTAGTCCTCAAAACTATAAAGTAATCTAAAAAGACAAGTGGATCCTGCCGTCAATAAATGACGGCAAAGGATTTGTAATGATACTTGTACGTTTATCACGTTCGTTACAGTTTCCTTCCACACAACTTCTCACTCTTGCTGAGCAGCGCAATTCTTCCGAACATCCAGTAATACGTAATATATATATATATATATACATATATTTATATTCAATTCTAGCTCGCAACTATGCATTTTTCATGTAAATTTTGGCTCAGTATCACAGATTTGTCGTAATACTATGTTAATCGAATTTTTCTTTACACAAACAGAAAACGCTTTTGTAAAAGTTAGAAATCAAGATGGAAAAAATAATGGCTGAAACGACATGTTCGAATTTTTCACCGGCCTGCTGTACTTTGAAGAATATTTCACCTATAGTTCCGTTGATTTAAGTGTAACCTCGGGGCAGCTGTTGTTTGTACAGTATGTTACATGAGTTAGAAGAGTACAGATCAGGATGGGCAAGAATGCTGAGAGAAACTGTAATCTTAAAGTTCGGGTTTCAGCGTTGGCGGAGCAAGAAATACGTTCAACTATTAAGCTCCCATAATATTGTCATCATCTGCAAGCTGGTTTAATTTTCACCTATTGGTTTATGACAACTTATTGTGACAGGATGGTCACATTTTCCAACCTTGTTTAATTTTGCTTATCTGTTTTCTTTAAGCATGACAGGAAATGGACAGATCAATAAATACACAGACAAATAATTCACGTTGGTCTTTATTATATTGTAGGTGTTTATGTCACTACTGTAATAGGAAATAATGTTTTACTTTACTATTGTCCATCTTCGTTCTCTGAATCCAATTGTCGATCTCTGAAATGTTCTGCTATCAAAGCATTCGTACTTGCATCTTGGCCAGTCCTAGTAATACGCTAAAAAAAATTATGACAGTCTTACTGCAGTCTCTCACAATCTGGCATATTTTGAACTTTCCATTGGTGTATCTTATACTTTGTGAATGCTATTGCAGGAACCATGGATATTCCACGGCAACCCATTATTTTTCTGATTCGTAGATGCGATAGCTATATTACAAGCTAGAGCAGATTGCCGATTTCTTCAATAAACGATTCCAGTTTCTATAACTCATTTTAGGATAGTATACTATTTCCTTAGAAATCTCACTTTCACTTATAAAAAAATTCGATTGGAGCAGTCTACAACTGCTCACTTTGTGAGCACATAGTGTGTTCTGGCTACGCTTTTTACCATATCAGTAATATCATTAAGCCTGAGCAATGTGGATATTACGTGATAAAATAGTGAAACTCGGTAGATATGTTACCCATAAAATGGACTTTTGGTCATCTCTTCAAAATTCAAATGAAATTTTTGTCAAGTGAAAAAGCATAACTATGGGCTTATTCGATGGGCCGTTAAAGTCGATCTAAGCTTTGCCTAGTGGACTTGACTTCTCGGGACCTGCAGACAGGAACTATGGCTTCGTCACTGTACAGATGTTAGAAGCAACCAGATTACCTGGAATCGCCTGAAATACCATTTTACGGAGTAAGCTAGAGTTCTTAGGAGTCTCACAGATAATCGATCGAGGGTTAGCGCCTGAATTTCAGTCAAAGAGTCCAAGTTAGGGTAAGCTGCCGAAGTTTCAGAGAAGTCAAGCATGAAAGACTTAGTTTCGCTGCCCAATCCTTTCGGCCCAAATCAGGGCGTCCTGCAAGATGATTGTTTTCCGAACTGATGCACGTTCGATTGGATGCCGAAATTAAACCTTTGAGGTTTGACTTAGGCCGTGTTCACACGTCCTTTATCGTAGCGCATTCAGTCAAACTGATGCACGTCGCGCGTTCATTTGATGGAAGCAGCAGCAGTAAATGCGGGAGACTGAAGGATGAAGCACGTCCGAATTTTCAACGAGCCGCGTCATTCCAATGCAGTAACAAAATCTAGAAATACTAAATTTATCCTCTATAGCGCTTTCAAATCATGAACAGGCCGACAAAAATAATTTTTATAGTCACTTAACTGATCGGAAGAAAAATATTTAAGCTGAAACTGTTGTACTAAGAACACTAATGCCATCTTTGATTTGACACGACGCGGGTTGCTACGTACTGATTTCACTTTTATCGGTTTATTAGGCTAAAAAAATAGGCTGTTCCTATCAAAAGCAGGCTATACTATTAAGGGATACGAATGTGACTTCAAAGCGACTTGAAATATAAGTGAAATGTAAAGAAACAATATCATAAATGAATGTGCTGCATTCTTCATTTGATTGAAGGTCGCTTCTACGTGTGGACAGCGACAGAAGTTGACGGATGTCTCGTGCTCATTTTCGTGAGTGAACGCGTTACGATGATGGACGTGTGAACTGGCCCGTATAAGACACTTCATGCAGGTGCTCTAACTTTGACCCGTTCAGTCAACTTCCAGGCATGACCTTCAATCGGTTACTCTTCCGACGTCCAGAAACTGAGTCTTGTTTCGATAGAGGGAAATGTCTAGAGGCTCAATCAAATCGGGTTGCCACTAACACTTGCAATGCCATTCAAAGTGCAAAAACCAAAGCTTTTGTCTGAAGCTTCGGAAAAGTCATGCCTCGAAGGCTAACTTCGACCCTCTCCCATTTGAACGCGCTCCTGATAGTGAACGCGAAGGCGCTCCTAATATATAGTGAACGCGAACGCGTTCCTAATAGTAAAGCGAACGCGCTCCTAGAGTGAAAGCGAACGCACTCCTAAAAGTGAAAGCGAACGCGCTTCTAAAAGTAAGAGCGAACGCGCTCCTAATAGTGAAAGTGAATGCGCTCCTAATAGTGAAAGTGAATGCGCTCCTAATAGTGAAAGCGAACGCGCTCCTAATAGTAAGAGCGAACGCGCTCCTAATAGTAAAGCGAACGCACTCCTAAAAGTGAAAGCGAACGCGCTCTTAATAGTGAAAACGAACGCACTCCTAAAAGTGAAAGCGAACGCGCTCTTAAAAGTAAGAGCGAACGCGCTCCTAATAGTGAAAGTGAATGCGCTTCTAATAGTGAAAGTGAATGCGCTCCTAATAATGAAAGCGAACGTGCTCTTAATAGTAAGAGCGAACGCGCTCCTAATAGTAAGAGCGAACGCGCTCCTAATAGTAAGAGCGAACGCGCTCCTAATAGTGAAAGTGAATGCGCTCCTAATAGTGAAAGCGAACGCGCTCCTAATAGTAAGAGCGAACGGGCTCCTAATGGTGATAGCGCAACATGCAGACGGATAGACATATGGACAGAACTATAAGCTAAATAATATCATAGATCCCTGGAAGGGCAGCTGACCGTAGAATCTACAACAAATGGGTCAGGGACACTGGTCCAAACCTACCAAAGTTTAGACGGTGGGAAAGGCCAGACCTAAGAAATTGCTTTCATATGTAGTTTCGCATCCAGCTATGAGCATCTTCATACCAAAACCACTAATCATCTAATCTAATACTAAGAATAACCTTCGTGTGTTTATAAATAAATATATATATATATAT
>LQNS02277220.1:1024163-1045328 GCA_001587735.2 Parhyale hawaiensis | reverse complement strand
CGGACCTAAGGTTTCTTTTTTGAGTCGTCTTTCATTTACATATTTATAGAATGCCTTTCGGTTGCGTTTCGCCATAGCGGCTACGGAAACTTCCTTCTCCCTTTTTGTGTTTCTGACTGTTTTCTTTACATCCCGACAGGCCGTTATGTGACTGGACCTGTTCTCCTCTGTTGGATTACGCTTCCAGGCTTTGTAACGTAAAAAGATAGTAAAGAAATGGGATGGTTGCTGAACATATGTCTCTCCTTACGAGTTTATCGCTCAAGTTATCCTCCAACTTATTCTTTTTCCAGCAAGCAAGATTTTTTGTGTGTCTAAGGCCCCTTTCGCTCATGTACCACACCACGCAACGCGACATTATCGTTTGTATCCGTACCTCGAGCTGTGCTATTCCTACCGCGTGTGACGGCAGCCGTTCGCACATATCCCACACCACACCACGCAACACGATGCAACACCGCTCAACACGTCTGCTTGTAGCATTTCATTTTGTTAACTGTACCGCGCACGTAATTAGCAGTGTTGTTTGTAAGTTAATATGACAAACCTAAGTTTATTCAAATGACATTGAATTTCTTTGTGAGCATTTAAATAAAAGGAATGCAGATATAATGCTGGATTTAAAGAGCAGCACAAGCGTGTTGTGCGGTGTGGCGTAGCACGTGTGCGAACGACCATTCAGCACTTGTCGTGTGGCGTTGTGTGGTGTTGTGTGGCGTTATGTGGTATGATGTGGTACATATGCGAATAGGGTCCAACGGTTAAATATAAGGTAACAGTAATATTTTAAAATCTTTTGTCTGAAGTCTTCACAAGCAGTCTTTAAAAATAACTTCAGGTAAACAGCTGCTTTGTGTAGAGCACACTGGCATCATTGAATGTTTTATATTTGGTGTTGCTGACATCAAGGAAGATTTCGGTGTTCATCATTGCACTTGCATCTGGGTAAAGTAATTTTCCTAAGTGTTTCTGGGGTGAATAAGTCCCACGACCCCACGTGGACCTTGACACGAGCCGCAGCATAGCCAAATGCTGGAATCTGAGTTGTACTCAATAAGGTTCTTTTATATATATATAATATCTATATACATATAGTACTATATATATATGCGAAATGCTTGACATTGAACCGCATGCCTTATCGTAAAAAAACAATCTCATTCAGGTCTGTTTTTGTGAAAGTTCTCAACACTGCACGTTGGGCTACTCAAAGTACCCAATGTCCCAATAGGTAGCGCCGCGGGTGGGGTGCTCAGCAGAAGGTCTCGCTTGACTCGAGTAGTGTGACTACTACAGTGTGGAGCTGTTGAAACTACTACGTTTATTTTCGCTATCACTATGTCGTCAGCAACATTTGGCTACGGTATCTAGTCTATTGCCTCTCGTTCCCAGCAAGAATTGGCTGCAGTATCAAGTCACTTGCCTCTCTGTCGAGTTTCAGCAATAACTGGGTTTAGTTTCTAGTCTATAATCGCTTTATCATCACCAAGAAAATACTACTGCATGTTATCTTCTGTCTATTTCGCTGGTAATAAAAGCTAGTGCTTCTACTCTTTATACTCTCAAACCTCTGAAGTTTTCAGTTTGTTCTATAGTATTTTTTTTCTTCTCTTCGTGGCATGAACTATCTATGTGCAAATATTGAAGTGTGCCAGCAGTATTTACCGTCAGCGTTCTATTAATTTAAACCCGTGTAAGTTCTCCTAGCACTTTCATGTTTTCAATTATTCAGAATGGAAATAACAGCTTGAACAGAAATTAATTCCATCACTTTGTGCTCTCATACGCTGACTGTAATTTCACTACAAAAAATTAACACCGGTAGCGGGCCTAATATTTGCTTAGTATTGAAAGCTAGAGAAGTTTTCACTAAAAAAATTAATCCCAGCTTCCTTCTAACTGCCGGCGAGATCAATTTAGTTAAAAATAGAAATAGAATAGAATTTGTAAATTAAAACACAAACGTACTTTTATATTGTCCGTTCTAGATGAAAGATGCACCGCTCGTTACACGTGGAAATGCTGGTTTCCTCGACATAGGAAATACTTGCATAACGACTCTCATGTGTCTATTTAGTGATAATACTCTTCTGTAGTGGCAGTTAAAAGTATTGCATACATATTTATCAGAGCTTTTAGTCTTGCGGTAAGACGTTCTATCATGGCTTAACTATTTTTACATATGATTTAATATAACGACCTTGAATATTCGCAATAGGAAATCTGAAAATCGTTCTCAAAAGAAAGTGCATTTTAACAATATATAGAACTAGAGCACTCTGAAAGCACATACCTCCGACAAGCAAGGCATGGTAGCGAAAAATTAAAATTGGTTCTAAAACCATGATTTTCTTGGTATCAACGTCGAAATCTAATTATTTGTGACTTTTAACAGTATTAAAGGTTTGTGTAATTTTCTTGAAGATCCGTTCATAACTTTTTGAGTTGTGCTGCTTACAAACGTTCTGACATACATTAGTCAAACGCGAACAGACCAACTAATCATCACCAAAATGTAGTCAATTATGTCACGAACATAACTAACAATTCCTGTAAATTTGATAAAGATCCATTCATAACTTTTCTGGTTATTGTGGTAATAAGTATAAAATCAAACACATCGACAAACAAACAAACAAACAGATCATCACAAAAATTTGGTCATTTACTTTGCATAATATATGTACGTAATAACTCATGCAAATTTCATACAAATCGGTCCATAACTTTTTGAGTTATGCCTATCAGAAAAATGAGCCAGACAAACAAACGCATACATGGATCTTCACCAAAAGTTAATCATCTGTTCCCCTTAACAGTCCCTGTAAATTTCGTTGAAATCCGTCCAAGACTTTTTGCGTTAGTTTGGTGACGGGCAAACAGAAAAACATAATAAGACAGACAAACTCGACGAAAATATAACCTCCTTGACCGAGGTAAAAATACATAAATCAAAAGCAACGGATATCACTATACATTACTTTTGCTGGAAAGTCTATCATGTTTAATAGTTTCTGACAGTTTTCTATAGTTGATCAAAAATCTTTTTAAACATTTAAGGGAAACTCCGCCCAGTCATGCATACAGAATTCCTCCAGTTGTTTAATGCGGAAGTTCTCAAAGTGGGGTTCGCGGACCCCTGGGGCGTGACACTTTGACAGGAGGTCCGCAAAATTTAACGAAGTGCTAATTATAGATGGAGTTAGACCTACTTCTCACTTATGGTATTTATTTACAGCTTTCCATGACTGTTGATATTATGGAACAGTGCGTACAATATACATTTTTCTGGGGGAGCACATGTGAGGGGGTCCGCAGTTTATTTTCTGTAAGAAAAGTGGTCCTGGGTTGAAAAAACTTTAAGAACCCATGGATTAATGTATTCTGGGTTTCTTGCGTGGAACTTCGTCTATATATGTTTTCACATATGAATGATAAATTTGACTTTGTATGATAAGGTAATGAAAAAAGTTCTGTCCGTTTTTATTGAAAAGACAACATAAACCCTTCACAGCAGTGTAACTTCTACTTAGTCTTCGAAATAATCACCATCGGCATCCAGCGCCTTCTGGCCCCGTGTCTCCAGCCTTACTGCCCCTTGCTGTAAAACTCGGGGGTTTTGGACACAATGAAGTCCGCGAGGGCTTGGCGCAAGTCTGTTCATTGGTGAAGGATTTACAACGAAGAGCATAAACCTGGAGTGGGAGAGGTGGTAGTTGGGTGGCGCAAGGTCAGGTGCATCAGGTGCATGGCACAAAGTCTCCCACCCAAGTCGCTATAAGATATCCCTGTCCACTATTGTCTTGCCGTTGTGTTGGAGGAAAAACACACTTGTGCGATTCACCAGTGCTGGCTTCTTCTGAAGCACTGCCTGTTGCACGCGTTCCAATTGCTGCGAGTACAGGTCTGCAGTGACCGTTTAGCCCATTGGTAGCAGCTCGATCGTAATGAACCACTTGACAACCTGTCCTCCAGACACAAAGCATAATCTTGCGTGGGTGCATAGGCGGTCTTGCTGTGTGAGGGACAGCATCCTGGGGTGACAACCAATGTTTGGAATGCTTAAGAGTTGCTACTTTTGGCTGTCTGTTTTTGAAAACAATTGCTACTCGCAGTGCGTAGCTATTTGCAGTTCATTCAATACCTAATCAAGAGTGGACATAACTTTTTCTTACCTTACAGATAAATATCTCATAAATTTTGAAGTAGATTGATGTGTTTGTTACAATATAGTAACTCAAACAGTTATGGACGGATCTTCTTGACATTTGCAAGCACAGATGCCCAAATTTTTGTGATAATCCACCTGTTCATTGTCTGCTTTTCCGTCAGTCTATCATTTTTGTCTTTTGGTATATTGCGTGGCTTGGTGGAGGTTCGTGGTCTCTGAGTGCAGTTCTAGTTCTTTCTCTCTTCAGGTCGAGATTTGTATTTCAATGGATCGGAAGTGCAAGAACTCTTGCAATATATTTTGTGACATGTGTGGTCCTGTGGATCTTCCAGCTCTAGACCGTTAAGCGAAATTCGCCGATTCTCTAAAAAAATTCTTATCGCGCTTATTTTCGAGTCCAAACAACGAATCAGGATTAACCATTTGCTTCCTATATCTTTTACAAACTATGTGCAGATAACTCACGGAATTGGAGGAAATATTCTGAAAGCTTTCCGTAAACAAATGAGTCCAGTATTTGAACATAATGCGTTTCGTTCACTAACAACTAGAATGAAATATAGGCACTTTTTGTATATGCGATATTTGAAAAGTTTGGCCTGGTTAGGTAATAAAATATGAACGTAACTTTCAAATTCTGCACAAGAAACTGAATTAAAATCAGGCACTGCGTAAGACCTTAAAAACAGCGCAGACCAGTGTTATTTAACGATAACCATTTCCACTAATATGACGAATGAAGATCAATAATGTGTTGACGCAAGTCCTGAGATAACTCCATTGATTCTTCTGTTTTTTTTCTTCATTTTGATAAGCCAGTTGTAATGCCTTTATGGTAAGAGCTAGCAGACGAAGCTACTCCTTCGTTATGTTCTGTTGCTCTATCTGCATAACAAGTGCAACGTTGCAAGTTGTTGGGATACGTAGGATTTTAAAAAATTTTAAAAGACAATATATTACGGAAAGGTAGGCAACAACTATTGGGTATTCAATACCTTTTCATCATTACCTCCGCCAAGGAGGTTGTTTTCGTCGGGTTTGTCTGTCTTTCTCTCTGTCATCAAGATAATTCAAAAAGTTATGGACGGATTTAGATGAAATTTACAGGGATTGTTAAGTATGTTATGAGGAACAGACGATTAACTTTTGGTGAAGATTCGTTCATCCGTTTGTTTGTTTGTTTGTTTGTCTACCTCATTGTCAATGTCATAACTCAAAAATAAAGTTATGGGTGGATTTTCATGAAACTTACACGAGTTGTTAGGTTTATTACGAAGAGCACATGACCAAATGTTTGTGATGTTCTGTTTGTTCGTTCGTGTGTTTTTTCCTGTGTTTGATTTTGTACTTGTTAGCACAATAACTCTAAAAGTTCTAAATAAATCTTTATGATGTTTACAGCACTTGTTAGTGATGCTAAAAGACATAAACGATTAAATTTTGGTGCAGATCGGTTGGTTCGTTTGAATGTTTAACTTATGTTTGTCATAATGATTGTTAGCAGCATAACTCAAAAGCTTATGAGAGGATCTTAAAGAAAATGACAGAAGCTGTTGATACTATCAAGAAGCACGAATGATTCGATTTTGGAGTTGATACGATGAAGATCATAGTTTCAGGACCAATTTGAATTTTTCGTTACCGTTGCCTTACTTGGCGTAGGTATGCACTCTCAGAGTGCTCTAGTTTTTTTTTGCAATTTGCAAAACTAGCTATGTCTTTTCTAGCTACTCGTATTTTACCAATTTCCCTCTGCGACCGTTCAAGCATGTAATTTTAAACCAAGCCCATCGCTCTTACTGCAGGACTTGTAAAAACTATATGCATCCAACACTCGTGCATGTATGTCTCCCTTTGATTCTCACTATCTCAGTGTCTGCAGTTTTACGTTTCTTAATGGTAGCAACTCCTTCTCAATAGTGAAAACTTACTGCCGAACCACAGAAAGAAAAAAAGTCGATAGTTTGTGTTCTTCAGCCTTTACTATGCTCCAGTTATTAGGCCGAACGAAGCTGGCCGCAAATGCCCACCCACGCTGTCTCCGGCTCCTTATCAATGGCACAGCAGAGCGGACCGATTATTATATTGATACTTGTGATTATTGATGTTGTCCACTATCAACAAAAATTTCGCTTGCTTGCAATGTGACTTTCCTTCTCAAATTCCCCTCACTGATCTACATTTGGCTTGGGCATTATTTTCATTCATTGGATTCACTTTATGTATATCTCAATTGTTATTATTATTATTATTATATATTTCACTTAACCTCCGTAGCCGCAACTCAGGCGTTTCAACAGAGAAACTACTTGTGCAGTAATCAAATACCGCATATTGGGTAGGTGTGGTGGCCACGTGCGCTACTACGGGCAGGGAAACAAGGCGCAAAGTATAGTAGGAGACACTCATGTGGTCGGCCCCTTTTGCGTCCTTCCACACGAGAGAGACTATAGATGTCCCGCGTACCAGGTCGGCTATCTCGATCGACAGCCCACCTCACGGGACAGAAAGAGGAAAGTACAGAACCTACCTAACTTTACAAAACTAACCTCGTCAGCAGGAACTGCGGCAAGCTGCAAGATCTCCTGCGCATAAGGCACTCGGGAACCTTGGGTGCGTGATGCCCAAATATATTGTGGCAGGGATAGGGCCCGCCAGAATATACCCCTGAGGGCTATATTTATCTCAAATACACCTGAAATACTTGACAAATTCATCTTTCCGATTCCTCTGTTTTATCTCGGGTTTCCATTATGTGCTTGTTTTGATGCATGTATGTTGTATCAAGCTACTTAAAAGTGATTTTCTCTCTTAAAGTTATTTATTTATTTGAGCTTACGTTAAGCTTCTTTTATTACCTTGTTATAAAGATAATCATATCTGTCTCGGTCTTTTGTAAAAACCTGTATTTTCTCATCGAATGATTTTCTCATCTGAGCTTATCTTTAGCTTGCATTCTTGTGTCATAATAATTTCATATCTGTTTCCGTCTTTTATAAATGGCTGTATTTTCTGGTTGAATATTTCTCAACGTTATATTCCTCGCCGATTTACTGCTGGTGAGATGGAATTTTCTCGCCTCAAATCCTTGAACATCTTTTCTCCCTGCCGCCTCCTAAGCGGTTTATATCTTCTTTTGCATCGTTTGCAAATTCGAAAAAGTTACTTTTTCTTTTTGGCACAGCGATTCCAGTGATTCCTTCGTACCCAGACGTTCAAAGAGACGCTAAAATATTTCTTAGGGATTTTACTTTGTGGTGCACAAATATTTCGCTCCAATTTGACTTTTTGGTCATTTAAAAAATATGAAAGAATCATCTTGAAGCTTTTGTCGTTGTGGAAAGGAAATTTTGATGCAAATTTTATTCGTTCATGAATGACAGTGTCATAGGTTTGAAGAAACTGTGGTAAATTTTGGTTTAGTTGTTCAATTTATTATAACCACAGCGTTCTATTTAAATATAAGTTTCCCTTGCCTTTCATTATTAGATCCTTCACCTTTACTTACTGAGTTAATTCCTATGCAATGAGCGCAAAGATAAATAATATAAATGCAATTTATTGATGAAAGTACATGTCATTGACTTCGTGTACTCATTACTGAGAAGACAAAGGCAGTATTAACGAATTACCGGGCCCATTCCGAGAGAGAGCCGAAGCTGAGGCCCACTCCCAGCTCTTGCCCTTATACCAAGATGTGAGAAGAAAATCACAGGCGTCCAACGAAAAGCTGCAACCAATTGTATGACTGCAAATATAATCAGTAGCAGAAGATTAGTTCATAGTCAGATGTGTTGGTCTAAGCCGCGTAATGAAAATTATAGAACAAAGCTGCCTTGATATTTGATGTTCTGGTACGTTACTTTAACCTCTTAAGAGATATATATATACATATATATATTGTATTTTTTAGTTAGGTACAAATGACCTACGAATACTAAGCAACATCTTGACTCATAATACTCCAGTAAATCCCTCAGCGGGTTAGACTTGGTACAAAACTGCCTTGAAGATTCGGGTTCTGACATTTATGGAGAAAAGTGGAAGAAAGCTGCCTATGAAGCATTAGCAGATAGAAGTTGAATGATTCATGGTTCAGGTAGTGGTTCAAAGCTATGGAGGGTGTTGCTTTCAGTATTATACAGACAATTTTGAACGTGTTGATGGTCTGCGCTCCGATGACTTCCAAGAGAAGTACATCCTCATTTTATTATTATTATTATTATTTTGTTTACTGCATAGGATCAATAGCTACTTCGACATTAGAGCTGCTTATTCTCAAACTGAAAGGCAGTGAATAAAAATTTAGTTTTTCTTTTTGTAACACATGCAATTTACTGATGACGGACATTTGGTTCCATGCATCCATTGATTTTAATTGATATCTGTCGGAATAGAACGTATGGATGATTTGCATTCTATCGTTAGCGTTCTAACGTCAGTGACGATGACGCCCTAACATCGTAAAAAACAGTAAGTATAATGCATTATGCTGCACACCACAGTCTCCAATACGTTTTTCGTCCTCCTTATCAATTTAGTTTTTAAGCAAATTTTGATACTGAGATTCATACCGGCGGATGCTTATATGGAGGTATGATAGAGCGATAATATCATAGAGAATTTACAGTGCGATGCTAATGTAGCGGTTTTGCACTGCGATGTTCATATGGAGGTATTCACAGTGCGATAACAGTGTAGAGGTATTGCAGCGCCATTATGTCAGAGGAGCGCACGGACCAATTTCTACATAATTCCGCCCAGTGCACAGTATTCAAGTGATTGGCGCTAAGACTGCAAACGTCCCGGTGTTTGCTTCGTATTTGCTCGTCGCACTTGTCTGGGTAGCATCCGGAGGAAGTTCAGTGGACAGAAAGTTTTATTTCGCAGGCTCAGCCTCCATTCTCTAATGCATAATTTTGGGAACATTATTAACTGCAACTTCCAGTTTAATCTAAACTGTCTGTCGGCAGGCTGTGTTTAAAGTCAACCGGCAAGCACTCGCTGCATAGGACGTGGTGACCACCATAAAATTGTCTAAGGCTCTCATAACGGGTTCAGGCTCTTATAATGGGCTCAGGCTTTCATAACGGGCTCAGGCTCTCATAATGGGGTCAGGCTCTCATAACGGGTTCAGGCTCTTATAATGGGCTCAGGCTTTCATAACGGGGTCAGGCTCTCATAACGGGTTCAGTCTGTCGCCTGCTACAGTTCTCTTCAATCCGATCTTTGCCCTCATCCATTTTGTTCACGGGTGATAACTAGAGCATCCTGAGAGCGCATATCTCCGCCAAGCAAGGCAATGCTAACGAAAACTTTAAATTAGTTTGGAAATTAGGATTTTCTCTTTATCAACCCTAAATATGGTCATATGTGCTTCTTGACATTAACAGCAGTTTCTGTAATTTTTTTATGATTCGTTCACAACTTTTTAAGTTATGTTACCGAGAAAAAGAGGCAGACAAATAAATGGTTGGCAGATCTTTACCAAAAGTTAATCGTCTGTTCCTCCTAACACGCCGAACAATCCCTTTAGATTTCCTAAAGATCCGTCCGTAACTTATTGTGTTACCTTTCTGACAGAGAGACGGGATAACAAATAAAATGACTGACAAACGCCGGCAAAGATACAACCTTTCTTGTCGGGGGTAAACATCGACAATATCAGGCCGAAAGTTTGTCAGAGTGTCACCCGCCTGGGGCGAACTCTTTCAAGTCATTACGTCAGATCCAGAGCCAATACTAGCCCGTCAATTGCGTGTAGATGTATTCCAGTGCAATGAACGTAATGAGCAAGCATAAAATTGTAATTATGATACGCATGATTTCACAGATACAGAGGCAAAATTGCATACAGCTCTATATGTACATACACACACACACACACAAACAAACAATCAAACAAGCAAAACGAGTCTTCAATTCGTCCACATAAAATAATCTACGATAATCGGTTTAACTGCGCGGAATTTTAGCCCTGAACGTCCCACGCGAGCGGACATGGTTTTCAGCTAACTCAATCTAAGGTATAGTGAGTCAAAATTTGATGTTTTAGACTTATACTGTTTAACCGGGCTGCATGGGCTATGTCGAAGCAGAGTTTCTTATTTCTACTGTATTGCTACTTTGAAAAGAGCTTTCGGAAAGCAGCAGAGCATGGCACCTGCCTGTTTCCTGTACCTTGTGTGTTTTCGGACGAAATTCAGGTGACGTTCCTCACATCAGCTCACGTGTGCTGAGTCACGATGCTGGGCAGCGAATTACGTGTCTCCACAGTGCACGATACCGCTGACCGCTGGTCTATCTGGCATTATTTGTAAATGAGAATCCAGGAAATTTTTGTATTCTGTAATTTTCATGTCAGCTACGTTTCGAATATGCGGTGACATTTTGTTACACAATCTTGTACCCCTGCAGTGAAGTTTCTGGAATATTTTATCGCCACGTCTCTGCCACAACCTCTGCTTGGAATGTGTATATCACAAGCCCTTTCTGAGTGTCTGACGACAATTGGTCTATTCACATTTGCAGTGATTCGCTTCAGAATTTTCAAAACATATGTCACTGTGAAGCGTTCGAACCTTGTAATGAATACAACTGGAAACAGCTAAGTCGTTTGTGGTGGTCAAAACTATTGCATGCCTCGAATTTTGCTAGCGAACGTTTTTTTAATAGCTTCACGTTCTACAAACTTTTCTCTCGTACTGGGACTCTAAAGTGGTGAACAGTATTCTCTGCGGCATTAATTGTTCCCATAGACTGAGCATCACCTCTACTTTTAGCAACGAAAAAGTTCGTAAAACCCATCCAATTAGTTTTTTTCTTACAGTGATAACTCTAGCAATATGTTCTTTAAATGTAGCATCATCTTGTATTCTCACGCGATCGTCTCTTAAGGCTGTCTTTCTTTCAATTTCATGCCCGTCTATAGTATCATATGTTGTGGACGCGAAGAATGTAGAATTTTTTCCGAATATTAGGAGCTCGAATTTTGATGTTTCAATATTACTCATATTATTTTTTTTCACCGACCATTGGCAGAGACTTTCTAAATCTCGCTAGACAGACAGCACATCTTTCACAGATTGCACAGCTTCCACAGATTGCAGAGCAGCTAATATTCCTGTATTGTCAGCAAACGACGGTGAGACTGCATAGTTGCATCTGTACCCTACAGGCCCAAGGATGGTGCCTGTTAACAATGCCCCGGGGCCGGCTATCTTGTAGACACTCTGATCTAAAGGATTGTACTTTGATTTCTATTTGACTGAAATACTTCAGGACGCCGAAGACATTTTGCACAGATACCCATACAGGAAAGTTTTAACATTACCTAGGTAGGATTTACATTGTATAAAGAGGTACGGCAGATTGATCTATGTTTAATGATGGTCGCTGTTTAGCTATGTAAAGGGATTCTAAAACCCTTACACTTGGTGGTTTTAGGAATTGGGGCGGTCTTTTAGGACTAACCTGCCCCTGACCGCCCTACCTCATTCTTCCCCTAGACAGCATAGTGACAGCACGCACCACCCTCTCTCTCTTGATCAATTTTCTATTTTAACTGCTGCTCCAGATGCGAATGTTAGGGTTTTAGAATCCCTTTACATTGCTAAACAGCGACCATCATTAAACATAGATCAATCTGCCGTACCTCTTTATACAATGTGAATCTATAATTTTTTTGGTCGTTTTTTCCGAATTTTACTTTTAATTCCTCTGTATTCAGACTATTTCAAGGTAGGATTTAGTGCTCAACTTTAGCAAAGGTTAAGTATAATTCGCCCACAATCTGCCTTTGGCACGGTGACTCTATTATACAATAATAATGTTTCAAACGTTGTGAAGTAGTGGAACGTTTATGTAGCTAAGGCTCATGTCTGGATGAGCTGAAACTGCTGTAATTGGTTAGATTATCTCGCTTCGCTTAAAGTGCATGAAGGGATAATGCTGCCTCACGCATACAATCTCTAGGACTGCAGGGTTCCCGACGAAACCCCCCGAAGCTCGGTCTTTTAATTGGTTCTTTATATTTATATAGCTTTATATTTTTTAGCTTTCATCATACTGTGCTTGGGACACGAATTAATAATTTACGTACGTACGGCCGCAACTGGAACAACAAGTAGGGCCCAAACTAGGGCAGCAAGTAAGGCCGAAGTTAGGACAGCACTTAGGGTCACAACTAAGACGAAAAGTCGACATGTAAGAGCGTGCCATGACTGCCTTTTATTTACCTTGAGCGCCCAGAAATTTATTCTCGATTATATCTTGTTATACTGGTATTGAAAAACGTCTTGAACTACATATGCCATTAGAGATCCCTAAAGTATGAAGTCGGTACACATTTTTATGCGTTTGTGATTAAAAGAGCTTCTTTGATTGCTTGAAATCTTCTTCTCATATTCATTTATCCTCTTTCTACAATCAGCTTCAAATCCTATTTCAAAAAGTATTATTCCATCATAATATTCTTCATTATGTGAGGCATCCTGCGTGCAATAACGAGCAATGTTTCTCTCCCACGCTGCATCGCTGGGAGTTGCTCACTCCAGTCTTCTATACGCCGCAGACTTTAAAGCTACAAAACTCAGTTTCAAAGTGTGTTGTTATTCATGGACCGCTGATGCCCTCGCTCAGTAGTCTGAAGAGATCAAGGAACTTGGCTGCAATTAGGTTACACCTCCGAGGCAGCTCGATCACATTAACCAGTGATTTGCATTTGAGTCTTGCAATACAAATGCGAGCGGCAGGAGCTGCTCTCGCTGTTGCGTTGCATCGTGTTACGCTTCCAATTCTCTTAAAGCCGAGACCCTCAACCGGCAACTGCCCCGCCATGCGTATGCTTATGCGCCTCAGGGCAGCACTGCTGCATCACTTGCGTTCTTAAATCGTAAAGGTACCGCGGAGAACCTTTACCCACTTAACGAAAGGATTCTTTTTTTTCAAATGAGTTTTATTTCGAGCAGTATAACATCTCAATATTAGACGGCCTCTGAACTGATGTTCTTGGGTTAGTTCGGTAAAGGGTTAAAGGTTCTGAAGCAGGAATAGACAAGACACCGCCAAATGCTTTGTATAAAAAGTAGGGAAACATTAAAGAATAAGGAGAAACAGTATTGCAGGTATAGAAGGCTGAAAATAAACTGATTTATCTCGAAAGCTCATGAAACAACTACTAACGTCCAGACAAAAATTAGACGCTATGAATGACATTTTCATATCATAACAGTCATAAGTATCAAAAACTTTTAGATATACCTTGACATAGGCATTTGTTGGAATTTCTTTGGGTAGCTAACATTTTTATCTTTTCTACTTTATACCTTCCATTATGACTCTTCTTTGTTTTTCTTACTTTTTTATACGGCACATTTAAAAGACAAATCAACTCGCATACCAGTATAAACTGTTAGTTATATAATTAGTTCTATGAGTGTTGCCCGCGCTTGCGACACGCTCACGATATTTCCGTCCGATGATACGATGGGAAAATCGTGTGTTGACTTGCTGTGTTTTAGCTATTGGTGCTGTTCCTAGGTAAATTACACTTGAACCAAAATCTTCTCTTTTCTATTCATTTGCTGTATAACAACTGTTGTTTTCTGTTCAGGAAGTGGCGAGGTGGAAAGTTTGTTGCTGTTCTAATTACACAGTGTAGTGCAAAGTTCATATATCAACCAAAAGTTGCCATTTTCTGTGTGACGATGCGATAAGAAAATAATATATCAGCCTACTACTACTGCTGCATGTTTAATGGTGGAGTAGAAAAATTTCCGTTTTCTGCATATTTGCTACATGCTAAAGCCTGTCGTCTTCTGTTCAGGGTGAAGTAGACAGTTCATCATATCAGTCAACACCTGCTGGTTTCTCTTCGACAGTGCTATGGGAAGTTCGCATGTCGACCAACAAATGTTAATTTCCTTTCACTGGTGCTGTGGAAAATTAATATTCATTGTGTTAAGCTAGTATATTTCAACTATGAAGATATATTTAAGATCACCCAACTGATTTCCGATCATCTAAAGGTATATAAACACAAAACCAAACGTGAATGCATCTCAATCAATGCTGAATATTTTGTATCCTTAATGTTAACTCCGATCATACTGACGAAAGAATCACTCGCTGTGACTCCCGTCTTCTAACAACTTTTCATCGTCTTGTGAAGAAGCGTACGCGTTAATATCGCCAGGCGGAGGTTTATCTGAGGCATTGCAACATCATTTTTACCTCACACGACCTCATTACCTTCTCAAAGAACCTTGTTAAAGGGAACACGCGGAAAGGATGGGATCTTGCCTCTCACTAGAGACCTGATATTGATGAAACTCAAGAGGCAAGCACGTCCTTGCCTCGATATTGCTGATAATCTTCGGTGTGATGGAACGAAGGACGGCCAAAGTGCGCTCTATCGACTCGTTTCTCAAACTTTGTCTAGTGGCAGCAGCAGTTGATGACTTTTTTTTAAAGAAATCAGCGTAAAATAACGGCAAGTTTTGCATGTAATAAAGTGTGGTAAGTACTGTCATGAAAGGGTGGAAATAAACTTAGGACAACAACATATTTTTTAATGATAGGTAAATACTGCTTCTAGTCTATAAAGATTTAGTAAAATGTAAACTACTAGCGTGACCCGTGGAAATTCCACGGTTAATGAATATCTGTATATTCTAGTATGTACCATTCCAAAGCTTTACTATTACTACATTTCTTAGTTCGGCGTCTAGATATGCAAACATAACCCGCTCCGTCTATACTAAAGCACGTCTCATAACCCATGATGAACTCCGTCTAATGTATCGTAGACCGTCTACAATAACCCATATCGAGTAAAATAACGTCATTCAAATGCTGGATATCTCTCATGAAGTAAATTGTATAACATAACTTTCCTCATCTAATATAACGTACTTCATTTAACATAATGCTTTTAATCTTATCTTCCTCGGCGCTTCTAACCTAACGTTATTCAACTAATCTAAGGCTTGTGATGTAACGTTACAAACTTAACGGTCTTCATTCAACACTGCTCTAGCTCTCTAACCTAAAGCTCCTTATTCAACCTACCGCACATCGTCTAACCTAACGTTTCTCATGTAGCCTAACGTTCCTCTTCTAGCCTAACGCTCATCCTATAGCATTACTCTCCTCATTTAACCATACGATCCTCATCTTATCTAATGCTTCTCATTTAAAACCTATCGCAGCTTCTCTACCTAAGTGCTCTTCGCCTTACTGATGCACTGCATCTAATGAAGCCAATCGCACAAAATGCAACCTGATCATTTATTTCAGCGCTTCTCTTGCAACCTAAATCACTTCATCTTACCTCACCCACCGATTTTAATGTGGCCTTAGGCTCATCCTGTAACCTACAATTGCTTACCTAACCTAACGTTTCTCATATACCCTAATGCTTACATTCTAGCTTACCGCACTGCTCTAGAGTTCTTAATCTCACCTAAAACCATTCATCTAATCTTACACTTTTTATCTAACCCAACACGCAGTCTAACCTTTTGATCTTCATCTAGCCTAACGCTCAAGCTAATAAAACGTTCCAAATGTACCTACCGCTAAGTAGGACCCCTGGTAATTCCTGGGTTTATCTATTTTATAACTACACTATTACTCATCCTCTTGGTTTAGGCCAAACGTACCTTGCCTGTGTGACTCCTACTGATGATATTTCTAGTCCACCTCAACGTGTGTCATCTACTTTAACCACCAATGTCTACCCTCATGCACCTCGTCTATATAGAATGACTCTTTTCGTTTATACCAGCCCACTTCGCCTACTTTCATGCACTTCTCCTACCGCAACTTGTACACCTCCTCTGCTATATTTGCACTTCGCCTGCTCGAACAAACTTTGTCTGCCTTAACGCACATTAATGTCAGGGGTCCACGTGTTTCAAGCCGTTTTGAGTGGGGGTCCGTAGCAAACTGAAGTTTGGGAATCACTGATCTAAGCTCACTCTTGTCGTCTTACCTAAAGCAAGCACCATATGACCATCCATATGAAATCAAGTAATCCTATTGTTAAAATTGTCTCTTCACACACATCTGGTCTGATCAACTGCCCCTCCTGTAACCTTGTAATGAGCCTGCACTCCATCTAATCTACTACACCTTTAACGTATCGCAAATTCACTATACTGTATGCAGATTGCGTGACAGGTCTTGTCGCCGTTGCTCTTTTCGCCGTCGGTCATTTCGCCGTCGGTCTTTTCGCCGTTAGGTCATTTCGCCGTCAGGGCATTTTGCCGTGATGTACCATAAATACCTTGATAATACATAAACTATGCCCAACTAGGCCCAATCTAATATGCTATTATTATTATTATTGTATTATCATAGGGATTTCACAACCCAAATTGGATCGGTTGAGCGATGTTCAGCTCTACACTCTGGCGCCGGGTCACATCCCTCGACTTAAGGCTCAAAGCACTTTGCGAATGATGTGCGCTATTCCAAGCAGAGCGCTTTTCCTGAGGGTTCCTGGGTGGAGATGGCCGCACTTCAGCTCTCGCAGGGCAGTCTTGAGATTCTTGGACATTGCCCTCAGAGCTCCAATGACCACTGGAACGATGTCCACCTTCATTTGCCGCAGTCTCTGGAGTTTGGTGGCAAGGTCACGGTACTTCTCCTTCTTCTCCGCTTCCTTGTCGATGATTCTGGAGTCGAAGGGGATTGATACGTCGATCAGTTTGGCCGAATTCTCCTGTTTGTCTCTGACGACGATGTCCGGTCGGTTGGCGTGAAGTTCTCGATCAGTTTCCATCCGCTTGTCCCAGTAGATTTGCACGGCTTCGTTTTCAACCACGGGCGCGGGTTCTAGCTCGTACCACCTCTCACTGACCGGGAAGTTATGGATCCGCAGCAGGGTCCAGTAGAGGTGTCCAGCAACTTTATCGTGCCTGTGCTTGTACTCCTTTTGCGCCAGCACTCCGCATTCGCTTGTCAGTTTAACTCCAGATAATGTTGTTACAACGTTGTATCACAATTTGCTAACAACGTACTGGGCACGTCCTTAGCACGTCGCATCATAACGTGCTAAGGACGTGTCCAGCACGTTGTACCACAACGTGCTAAGGGACCGCTCAGTACAAGGTGCTAAGAACGTGCCCTGCACGTTGTGATACGACCTGCTTACAACGTTATCGGAAGTCCACTGATCAACGTGTATAGCATGTTGATCGGTGGACTCACGACCTGATTTCTCAACGTTGATTCAACATCGTGTGTTACTACTGGGGTGGTTCTTGCTAATTACGTGAGGCAGCTGAACACTTCTTGCTGCATTGTGAAGCACATACAGTGGCTAGACAGCAGTTACAGAGCAAGCCCCATAGCCTTGGCATAGCTGGACTTACACTACAGCTTCTATTGGGTGCAGATGAAGCTTCCAGAGATCATTATAAGGAAATGCTATGTATTACTGCAGAATTACTCAAGGAAAGTGGCAGGTTGTCCTCTTCATAGATAGAAAGGCAGGCATTTGCCCTTGCCTAGTTTTGGATATGTGAATAAAACTGAGTTCTATATATATTTCCTGAGATTGAATGGTAGATTGTGTGAAGCTGGGGTGTTCTATAGCAAGAGGAGTTAACTAACTTGTGCTCTCAAATGCAGTAGCACTTACCTGGCATCACAAACCTTGAATGAGCTTCTTCCTGTTTAGAATGATCACAGCTTTTGGAATCTTTGGAGCCGGATATTCTACGATACCTACTACTGGAACCATTTGGAAGAAGAATGAATATGAGTACTGTAGGTATGTTATATATGTACGAATAACATGCAAACAAACCTGATGTATGGTAGCTAATGGGTACATCACAGATACTAATGCTCCAATACTTTCTCTCCTTCCAATCTCAGTGATCTAGAAGGCACAGCACTGGCTAGCCTCCTTCATTTACAAAAAAAAACTCACCTCTGGGATGTAGCACCATCCGCTCTACTCTAGCAAACGGAGAAAAATCAACTCACCGTAGGGTGCTGAAGCCCATGTTTGCGACGGACCTGCTGTTAATGCAGCTCCTAACGAAGTTGTTTGGTACAGATAAGCATAAATTACGAGCTGTTTTCTTATCGGAAAGTGTGATTAATTGCGAAGACAATGTACGGTAAGTGGTTACTATAGAATATGTTGCATGTTATAGAAATGTATGAAAACAACTAACCTCAATTCAAAATCTACTGTTCTCTTGTCTCATGTTGATTCGTGTTGCCTAGTAGGTATCCCGTATTCTAGATGGCTACTATATTTAATGGACTTGTGTCTTCGGTTTAACTTGTGCCATCAAAGCTGTATATTGATATATGGTTTTAAGTTCTGTACATACTTAATTAGCTCGTGTTCCCACTTTCCCACTAAACAAATACTGGAATAATATCGTCGTCAAACGTGAGCAATGAAACGTCAATAATTCAAATAATTCCCGGTTAATGTTTACCTTTTAGCCCATTCAAGTTGATACATATGAAAAGTGTTTCTTTATAGATTGACACTTCCAGAATTCAAAAATCACAACCATTTTGGCGGGAAATGCTTAGCCCTACTTTTCGTAACACTATTTCACTTTGAAGTTCCATTTTCTCCTATCAAATACTGAAGGAAAAAATTCCAAGATACCGAACCATTGTTTTTCAAAGGGGGCAACAACAATATTGACAGGTTTTTTGGTAGTAACTAACCTTGGTTAGGTAGGCTACCTACCTACTAGGCTACCAAAAAACTTCAATATTGTATTTGCGCCTTTTGGAAAAAAGCTGGGGACCCTGGAATTTTTGGTAAATTTTTACAAAAATCCTATATGGCGCCCAGCTGATTCCTTGTTATATTATGATACCTAGTAATCCATAGAAGAAGTGCATTGATACCCATATATATCAGTCGGAAATGCATAGTTTTTGAGATAGGCTATATGTCTATGAATTTTCCATTATTTTTCTATGGGAGAAAGTAGCCGGCGTCGTTATAGACTTGCTAACGACCCCATAGGAACTTTATTCACCCAACATAACTCAATCTAACCCAACCCTTCCTTATGCCCCGTCCAGACTACCGCCAAAATCTGTCCACACTATGGCGATTTCACCGATAGCTGCGAATTTTCGTCCTCAAATCGCAGCTTTGAGCGTTTTTGCGAGCGTCCATCTTGCTGGATATTTTCGTGCGATTTAGGCTGCGGCCCAGACAGGTTCACTTTGTAATATTTTGTTTCTCTCAAGCAAAACTAATAAATTGGGCGTCCAATAAGGTTTTGTTGTTTCTTTATTGACATGTTAAAAGTTTTATGTTTCTCTGAGTTCTAATTCACTGCAAATCTGACGAGAAATGTTGAACTACACGGCAGTAATGACGTTTCTATCGATAACCGAGTTGACGGTAAACATTTTATCGTTTTGTAGTTACACAGTTGTGTTTAAGAGACAAAATAAAACGGTAAAATTCGCTTTTAGACCCATCACGCATTTTCAATAATTTGAAGTATTATAGGTATAGGTAGAAGAGCCCATTTTAAGACATTTTCCACGAATGACGTTTTTGCCGCAAATGCATATTGTTCGAGATATTGGACTTTGAAGTTCCCATTACGATCCGCCATTACGGCCGTGTCGCGCGGTCTAGCTGCAGGTGCTTTTCCAACGTGGCGGCGTAGCGCGTATTGCTTTACACTTTTAGTATATTTCTCAAATGATATTAGCAGAACCAGGCCTGGTCTCCTAACCTATACGAGTAAGAGCCACGCTGTTGCTGGAAAAGAGTATAGCAAAAAAAAAGGATGGGAAATTCAAAGTCAAATAGCTATCTCGAAAAGTAGGGAAGCACTTGAGACGGAAACGTCCTTCAGAAAAAGGCTTAGGCTCTAAAATTAGTCCTACCTATATATGACTTCAAAATATCAATTATGAATGAAGGTTTAACATTAGAATATCTTACCTTTCTAGTTTTGCAGTATCCCAATTTCGTGTCACAATTAGGGCAATTCGGGATTTTATTTTCCTCAGTCGAAAAAATTACACCATGCAAAGTTAAAAATTTCAAAGTAGAATCATCATCGTTATGAAATTGCTTGATACAGTGGAAATATTCCATGGAGCAACCCTTACAACCACCACCCATTGCAATCGCCATTTCACATCTGTTCACCTGTCGCGGGGTCGCGCCAGGCGCCGGTCATAATTCTTTTTCTTCGTCTTTGCTTCCCTAGCATTCCAACGTAAGTCATTCTTGGAAAAATAACTTAAAAATTAGTCTTTTAACCTTTATTATACTTCAAGAATCAAAATATCATAAAATTATGAAGAAAAATCTTGTTCTGCTTATATATACTACTAAAAATATATATAAACCAGTGCACAGCGACAGCGCGTTACGCCGCCATATTGTTCGACGAGTTGCTGCAATGTCTGACGCTAATAAAACTTCAAAGTCAAATATCTTGAAAACTAAGCATTTGCCGCAAGAACGTCATTCGTGAAAAACGTTTTAGAATACGTCCTTCTACTCATATATGACTTCAAAATATCGAAAATGCGCGATGGTCCTAAAAGCGAACTGAACCAATAAAACGTGTGAACAGCTTGAACTAAGTATGGGGAACATAAATAGTCCAGGAACCCCACATAAAAATTTATTCACTTGACGACCTCGAAAACAATACAGAGGGGTAAAGAAAAGTATGGAAATGTCAACCCAAGGTCCGTTGGCAGTATGCGTATTGCTGAAGAACGCATAAAAGTAGCATCTGCATTTTTAATCAGTGCTTATTCATAGTTGTGTTGATACTAGAAGTAAAATAGGCAATTTTTGACTTTAGGTGAGCCAGTCTATTTTCTTTATTTATGGTCAGATCGTTTTGAAACTTGCACAGTAGCCCTCAGGGGCATATTGTGGCGGGCCCTTTCCCTGCCACAATATGTTTGGGCATCACGCACCCAAGGGTCCCGAGTGCCTTCTCCGCAGGGGATGTAGCATC
>LQNS02277220.1:1002389-1013669 GCA_001587735.2 Parhyale hawaiensis | reverse complement strand
AATCAAATAGTTTATAGGGAAACTATGATAAAAAATAGGTAACTAGTTGAAATAAGGTTTTTATGTCAAAATTTCACATGATATGGCGTAGTATTTTTTAAGTTATCGAAAAATTCTGAATTGTGCCATCATTATTGCCACCACTTTATATCAGAAAAAACTTCTTTATAAATGTGGAATGGAAAATTCATATATCAAACTCTTATTATGCCTTGCCTCACAAACCTATTAACAGCAAAGTGTGTGGTAGGCTCTAATTATTTTAATAATTAGTGGGTGTGAGTACCTGTTATTACGGCAGCGTAGATGTTAATTAAACGCTAGTATCTTACAACGGGCGAAAAGCGGTGCATTCAAAAGCGCTAATATCAATTTACTAAGATTTCGTTTACATGTTGACGAAATTTTCAGTTTTCTAACTAAACCTTATTTTAAAGGAAAAAATAACAGCAATGTGGCGCCTTTTTCTTTTTTACGTTGTCTGTTTTCACCGGCTGCTCTAATGAGAGTTCAGCTGTAGTCCAGTGGACTCCGTTCCGTTCTTCTAGACATTCTTTACAAATTTGTAGTCTCTTCTTTTTCCCTTGGCATATCAAGGACGGTGGCAAGTCTCTACGGCGAGGCAAAAACCAAAGCTACATGTCACAAATGTACTTTCCAGTTGGGCACACTTGCTCAAAACTTCCATTTTTGACGAGTGATGCAAAACCTCCTTTACCCTGACCTTCTCGAACGCAAGGTGGCCAGCGTTTTACATTTTTTCTTGCTAAAGTATCGAAGTTCGCTCATGAAGCAACTTCAAGCTTTCCCGTCGCATCAACAACATTTTTCCATCATTTTAAAAGTCATTAACTATTTCCTCTAGCAGGCATGTTAGTGAAAGTATCAATAGACTTTTTTTTAACGCTAAGGAAAGTTTGCTCTTGTGTCTTCCTGTTTAATCAAAAGATTTAGTTTCCATAATCAACTGTTTGTTGTAATTCAGCATTCACCACTCAACCCCGAAAATTGTGGCCTTATTCTGGTTTGTGATTTACGTAGATGATGATGCAGTCAACTCGAATCTCGCTATCACAGTCGTTGCAAATTTCTATGAAACAAACAATACCCTGCATGTAAGTAGTTGTATACAATAATTCACGGGAATGTGTGGAGGGATGCTGAAATACACGTATTTTTCTTCTAAATATTGGCTTACGCTGTTCGTAAGAGTAAGTCATCATCTCTCTGAACTTTAAGTAAGTTCAAGTCTTTCAGGTTATGATCTTAGGAACGTACACCCTAAATGTCTGCTATAATGACAATACACCTTCGACTGAAAATTTCATCGAACAGTCTCGTTTTATTGATCTGTACTTGGTAGCCATGTGGTTATGTTAGGTCCATTCATAACACTGCTGGTTAGTTAATACTAGGATGGAACAACTAATTGATAATATTTTTGCATGGCTTTGTAACAATAGGCTTACAGCGACTGCAGCTAAAACCAATGTATATTTTAATGAAGTGCTATTGGAATGGGTAGAAGCGTTTAAATATCTAGGTGTAATAATTGATAAATTATAATTGATAAAAACTTGCAATTTCTACCTCATGTCAGCTAATTTTGTCAGAAGCTCAGTAAAGTAAAGGAGGCCATATACGTTGCATCAAGATATTTGACTCAAGTAGCTCTAAAGACATTGTATTACTCGCTCTTATACTCACAGGTGACGTATGGCATTACATTTTGGGGCGGAGCATCGGAAAATGTAACCAAAAACTATTATCGACTATAATCAAGGACACGTTAAGAATTATTTTAAAAGTCAAGCGAGACAACAATAACATTCCCCTTATGTCGAGAAATGAAATGTACAGAAAACTTGAACTTCTAAAATTCATAGATATCTATAAGTATTTTATTCTTAAATTCATACGAGAGGCTATGTCTGGCGAAAACCAGCTCTTTGACGCGCATTTTCGCTTATTTCTTCCCGATACACATTAAAGCACTAGAAATGGGAGATTTAGCTTACCAGTTGTGAGGCTCGAAGTAGAGAAAAGATTCACAATATTTCAAAGCGTTCAGGCATTCAATCAGCTTCCAAACGAATTAGTGCAACCAATGTCCGACCAACGTTTTAAAATCATGTACAGAATTGAATGTATTAGTAAATATTTTGACCTCTGACGACATGTGCCTAATAAGCAGTTTTAGCTTTACATAGGCATGTTCTCAAATTAGATTTATTGAATTCTGTGTTTTATTGTATGATCTTAGGACTGTTGCAATAAATATTTTTGAGAGCAGTAAAGGTGTTAATACGTCGATTAATTTTAACCTTTCTGTACATAACGCGGTATTTTAAGACTTGTAAAGGGGCGGGAAACGTATGTCAAGAAAAACGGAGAACCCAAAAGCTGAATACCACGCAAGGGAATATCAAGTCAAGAAAAGAAGAGAAAGAACACAATAAAGATTGTCAAGAGAGCTGCTTATTATGTGCAGCAGTCGTGCTCCCCAAAAACTCCATAGGTTAACTTATTACTTTGATATCTTTCTGCTCCAAATTTCTACCAATTTTGTTAGTTTTCCAATTTCCACTGATAGCCGTTGAACGGTTTACCGCGGGCTTTGCGACTTGTAGTAGCCGTGGTGCACTTTTTAGATACTCAATAGCAAACGTTATTGTGTGGGGGGGGGGGTGCAGTAGGTTACTTTAGTCGTAGCTAGGCCTACAAGACGTCGGTATTTCATGCCCACTTTACTTTACTGATGTTAATTTCCTCTGCTCTACCTCTTCATTCCCGATTTTCTGCTTTTTTCTCATGCGCGTTGATCCTGTTTGGGAAAACCAGACCAAACTGGCGACGTGAGAACGGAGGAAACTGCGTAAGGTTATCAACCCTCCCGGAACCAGCCCAGCAAGAGAAGAAAGAAAGAAAAAATAAAGATCACAGAATCACTCTGTTTACAAAGTGTTTAAAGCTGCCGATACGAGCACCATTAAAAGCAGAGCAATCAAGACTATTCGAACTATCGACACTTGATGGAACAACGAACAAGAAGATTGGCTTGTACGACATCGAACCGGTTCCAAGATAAGCTCATGAAGAGCACGAGTACGCCGAGTAAGCCGTGGTGTGCGAACGGCAGTGGGGGTACCTGCCTCCTCAGAGATGAGGAGGGGGTGTGGGGCGCGGGTCATTTGAACCTTCCGTCGGATTGGCGCCATAGTTCTTGATGACTCGTGGTCGGCTGCAGCCGTACCTACTCATCTGGGGCCAGTGGGGCCTATATCCGCTGCACAAAGTAGTGCCTGTAGGTTTCCCAGTTGAGGGTGCGGTCAAGTTGACTTTATCTTTTACCTTTATACGAGTTTTCTAGTCAGGCGTTAACCTAAGTGCGATTGCGAAGAAGGGGATATGGTCCCGAACAGTATTTGCATTCGTAAGTTTTTTGAACAATGCTGAAGCGTATACACATAAAAACTCGTCGCCGTCATACTGACCGAGAAGGCTTTGGTTATTGATAATGTTGTTGTTTACGGGTCCCTTATCAAAATAAGCGTTCATTTGGACAATTACCTGGGGCACAGTCGATTGGGGGAAGAAATTAAGTCTTCGAGGCCTGCTTTCTTTGAAAATAGAGACACATGCTTCAGCTTTGCCACTTTGAATCTTGTTACAAGTCTTAGAAGCAAGAAGCAACGCGATTATGTTGCGCCGACTAAGAGCTTCATCGTTACGGTGTAGGAATTGAATCCTTGGAAGTCTCTTAGGGAATTGATTAAGGGTCAACGCCTGAAACTCGAATTAACAGGCCGAAGCCAGCACGCCTGTCAGAAGTGTTGAATAAGTCAAGTCTCGAAGGCTTAATTTTACCAACTGCTCAGACGCGCCCTAAATTCAGCGAATGTGGATATACAGAACTGGATTTATTTCCGACAGAGAAATCCTGTCCCAAATCAGAGTTGTTACGTGATCCTCTTAACAAAACCTCTTTTAATTGCTCTCGATGGAAGAGATCTGTCATATATTTGCACAATTTATAAGGGAGTCCTGTAGTTCTGCGCCTTGCTCACTTCGAGTGGCTGTCCAATTAATTAATAATTGGACAGGGAAATTCAAGTTCAGTAACTGTTGTTTAGCAACCTGAGGGCCGCGAATGGAACTGGTGCAACTCCATTCTGCCCGTCGTGTATGCCCTACTAATTATTGCAGCCCTGATTGTTGAGATACATTCCGTGTATAGTACGTCGTGCCAGCTGAGCTCCATGAGGAAAGTCAGTGTGGGTGGTTAAAAGCACGCATGCATTTAGGAATTTCATGAAGTTTTGTCACCCTGAGGGAACTGGGGATGATTCACGTACTTTCCTCGATCATTAGTAGGTATTTTACGTTTACCTTGATACCTTAGTGCTTCTTTAGACGTAGTCCAGGTGGCGTTATCCACTCCGCCCATCTTGTGCAGAGGTGATGCTGCAGTCCGTGACCAGCGGGATGGCTAGTAGCGAGTTATCCCCACATAGCACGTAGCCGCTTACAGCAAGTTTATCTGGCACTTTCGGTAAATATGGGTCCTGTAAGTTCTTAAATTTCGCAGACTCTGTACCTGTGGCATTTCGAATGTGACGTGGCATTTTGTTGAACAACCTTTCCCCTACCACCACCACCCCCGCCCCCACCCTGCAAGGTTGCAGATTTTTAATCACCTATTCTTTATTACCGTTTCGTCTTCAATAATATACATAGACCAGTAGCCCGCGCAGTCAAAAATGACGGCAATGAATTTGTGAAGAATCTTTGTTAGTCTTGTTTGTCGCATAGATTTTGCTGCGAAGATGCGTCGTGCCTGCAGCTTTGATCTCGTAATTTTCAATGAAAGTTGTTATCGACGCCAACAAATGTTCAGAACGGCATAATTTCTGGTCCTCGTAAGTAGCTCCAGCCCAACGTTGCAGGTCCCTAAAACGCTGAAAGTCAATAGTAGACCGGCTAGTTCGCCAGCGGGCATTACTGCTGTTTAAAAAAAAAGAGACTTGGTAAAATTATTGATGCTACATAGGCATTTGCTTATACTTGAGTTTGAACGTACGTGTCATATAATGCGTAAAACATAATTTGCTTTGAAGTATTACCATGAACTATACTCAATAAATACTGTTTACGTGACATATTTGGCGACTTATACTGAATACAATGAAAATGTTTTCATAATCTTTATGAAAAACGTAAACCAAAAATAGCTAATAGTGAAAATGTTTTGGTCAGCCTCCTTCTACTGACATTTTAGGCAGGACTGAGCGAGCACAAACCCGTTTGGGGACTGGATTGTATGTGTATTTCAGTTTTTTTTCTACGAATATTATTATGTTGGACGAGGGCTTAGGGCTAGGGTGAAGGGCCCAAAGGAGACGTAGTGCCTCAAAGGAGACGCGGCTGCGGTGAGGGTGGCTGTGCGGCGGCTGGATGTTATGCGAGGTGTTTGGTTTGTTCGCCTGCACGACTTCTCGTAACTATAATCAGATAGTACACTTCTACCAGACATAACACTCCATGCAGGTACGTACTAGTTATATCTCAAGCCGGGAGTCGTAGGTCCTCTCAAGCGGTACTCTTACATATGCAGAAGGGTAGAGATATGATCCAAACAATGATGATTATTGTTGATTCACAAGATAGATACATACAGGAATCCAAATCACAGCTGCGGGATCTCAACAGCTCGACCCGTCAAGACCTTAATAAGTAAGCGAGGTCTAAAGTTACAAGAACCTTGCCTAAGAGATTACAGAGGCTTTTATTTCTAGCGCCGCGGTGTGTGCTGACATTGCGTGCACAAAATGTTCAATCATACATCATTTTTGGTGGGTGTTTAGGAGACATATTAAGCTTTGTTTTGTAGGTATTGGACATTTCTTACAACGTGTAGTTACCGCGCCACAGTTTTTTTACTATAAATTCGTTTCCATTGGGCCAGTGCGTCTTATTTGGGCCACTTACCCCAAGTTAGTTTAATTGATCTTCTTTAGTGTTTAATCGACCTTTTAACCCCCGTGTGAGAATCGACCCCTCGAGATATCTCATCGACCCCAAGGGATCGATATCGACCACTTAAGGACCCCTGTTCCAGACATACCAACTGCATGTTCCTTTGCGCGAGGGGGCTCGTCTTTTTTGTCTAGCTCGTAATTCTAAGAAAGTTGTGCTTTTCATAAGTACACCAGCAGGGAGACCCGTAGTTGTCCGGCTTGACCCTTAGTTGATCTTGCCGGACATGTTTTTTTCGTGTCCACAGTTCTTTCTTATATCTGCCTCTGTTGCGGGTCTGTGTTGTTCTTCTCCTCTTTCTCGATTTGCAATATCCAGGAGAATTCATCACAGTGTGGGAACACCACTTAGGTATTGCTCCCTTATCTGGCGTTTGGCCCCCGCTGGTTACCTTCGTCTGCTTGCTCGACTGGTTAGCTCGGCCAGTGAGTTATGTGCCCAAAATAATTTGGTCAACTTATCCCATAGGCGGAGAGTTGCTTGCCTGTGCATTTTCTACAGTATGTTAGGGTAATGTCTCAATTACCGAATGCCTTTCTATTACCGAACGCAATAAGATTCCTACCTATATTCCTACCTTTGATTATGCAAATACAATTTTTTTTACTTATTCTTCAAGATAAGTGTCAAACATTTAAAATGTTAATAGTAAGTTAGTGCACAGGTATGTTGTAACTATAAAAACCATTAGAGTATGGCATGCGCAATTGAAGGCAAGGTCAACCGGAAAACTCCGGATAGATATAGCCTCTACGAGGAAATTGACTGCTCGGGATATGCGACATTTGAAGGTTTCTATGGCTAGAAAACAACTTTCTACAAGTAAGGCGATATTTGAAGACGCTGGAGCCCCAATATTAAGCAAAAAAATAAGAAGTGAGGTTCTGCAGAAGCTAGGGAAAGTGAAAAAGGCAATTACACGACCACTTCTAACAAAAGCTCATAAAGAAAATAGGGTCAAATTTGCTGAAGGAACATGAAAACTGATTTCTCCAATGTCATATTTACTGAAGAATGCAGAGCCACACTTCATGGTCCAGATGGATGGGCGCCTGGATGGGTTCTCAATGACCGACCTCAACAGACAAGGCTTAAGCGTCAACAAGGTGATGGAGGTGTGCTGTTTTGGGCCGGGATAGTAGCTTATTGGTCCATTTGAAGTGGCAGAAGTTAAAATGAATGCAGAAAGGTACTGCCAGTTTCTTGAAGCCAATTTGATTCCATGGCTTGATGAGCATACTATCGCACGCAGATCGAATTTGGTATTTCAGCACACTAATGCTCCCTCACACCGAGCACAGAAAGCTGCTAACTGGCTTGCGTGCGGATGGAGGACTCAAATAAAAAAAGATTATGACCTGACCAGCGAATATCCCGATTTAAATCCCATTGAGAACCTTTGGGCAATGATCAAAAGGAAGGTCTATGAGAGTGGTCGGTAGTTTTCGAGCAAAGTAAGCCTGTGGAATGCAGTAAAAACAGCTGCAGATTCCATTTCACCGTCTAAAATATCAAACCTGACAGTCTGTTGATAATCGCATTACAAAAATCATGAAAAATTGAGGTTGCCATGTTCAAAATTAACTTAGGTTTACCACTACTAAATACTTATTTCGGTATTTATTGAATTGCTTTGGTTATAATTTCTTGGTTTTGGACGTTTGATAAAAATATTCCTGTTCACTGGTATTTATTTCCTCAATATGACGGTTTTATTAACTTGTTGCATAATCTGAGGTAAAGATAAAAAAACTCGTAAATTTGCAAATTGTATGATAAACTTAGCAAATAGCTAAATATTTATTTTACAAGGGCTGTTTATATTTGCAACATAGCCATAAATTTAGTTAATATAGATATTGCAAAGTTAGACACTTGTAAAATAAAGTAAAAAAATTGTATTTTCATAATCAATGGCAACATACTGGATAAGGTATTATTCAATAATGAGGGCCACTGGCTACTCTCCTCTGTTCCTGCTCCCAGAATCTTTTTTGTACGTTACACGCAGTTGCGTCCGTAGCCCATCCATTTACTCTGGGAACAGTTTGGTATCAAATTCGTCAATTCGGTCTGTCCTTCATACCGGTACTGGGAACGGTACCGGGCCGGGATGCACAAACCGCCCGTAACACTAAATACAAATTTCGTCCGTAAACTGCTTAAATGGCCTTATCCTGAGGACATTCTAAGTCCACTAAATGTCCAATACACAAAATTTCAAGGGCAAAAGCCCTTTTGCGTGCAAATGCTTAAAATCGTCCTTAGCCCGATATCGACCAATCACAGCCCACGTTACTAGCAGAAATAAAACGCGAAAATAAAATTCCGACGAGCAGCTGATCCTTCCGTTCCTGCCGTGACTGGAGTACATGTCATATTTTCTTGTTTCAGACGCCCTACAACAAATTCTAGTTTAAAAACCAATGAAATTATGACTGAAAAAAAAAATCATTGTAAATGTAGACAGTTTTTTTGCTCGTTGAATTGATTCTTTAGCTACCTATGCTCATGCTGCAAGCTGAATGAATGTTCATTAGGATAGCCTAGTGGCAATTTTCGGAATGGAGCACCGCATTTTAAACGCTATGTTTGCAAGGACGCAACACAAAATTCAGACGATCTAACACTAAGAATGACCGCCGTGTGTATATCTAACACTAAGTTTGACCGTCGTCTGTTTATATATGTATATATTTATATGTTCGGTGTCACGCTCCTAAGAATAGATAGGGACAAATTTCTTCTTTTCCAACGTTTAGGTTCACTCAATGCAGATACACATATACAGCTTCTCTAAGCACTCTGTTGCATCGTCGTTCGTACTCTCTTCTGAGGTTTCTTTCATCATTCATTGTTTTTTTCGTGTTCGCTCTTAACGAAATAGATAGGCGAAAAACAGGCCAGTATGTAGATTTCGTAATCAACGATGACAAAGTTGCAGAAGTTGAAGTGAAATTCCTCCCTCTTTATTATCTGAATGCATTTCTTGCCCTGTTGGAAATTTTGGCGATGCTGTTCCCTTCTGATGGGATTCAGTAGGCAATAAACCATATTGCGGAAGAAGGCTGAATTTGGTGCACTATATTTATCGCGCTATTAACACTGAATGCAGTTCTTGCTCTTCCAGCTTCTCCTGCCGTTCCCGTGGAGTTTGATATTCATTGCATTTTCTCTCCATCGAAGTTATAGTTTCTTTTGGTTTGCGATGTACACATTTTGTAGCAAATCAGCGAAGCGTCGAGGAACAGATTTTTTCTTGTATAGAAAGCGTAGTCATTCTATATTCCAACTTTTCGGGAGCGGAAATTTATTTCTACTGAAACTATCTCACACTATTCTGGATACACAGCGGAAATGAAATTCGGTGATGCTTCAGCGCTAACAAATACAGTTAATATTTTGCCTGTCATCTAATGGAAGGAAGGAGTGTGCTGAAGAAGAATTGAAGTGTACTGCTCCGAAGAAAACACGCATCGCTTACGATAATAATTTGAGTTGGCCGTCGTAGCTTTTTCCTTTATATGTATTTTAGTAAGGAAAGTGCAATCAATGAAGAAGTGCCATCAGTCATCACAAATTGCTTGTGATGAAGAAGAAGCAAGTCAATGAGGAGAAGACTTTGTACCGACCTATATAAAGTAAATATATCTATTATTGCGTGAATTTTTCACTCATTGAAAATATGGTTGAGACTCGTGAACAGTCTTTTGCTCCCCGTATCAACGACAAAGTGTCCGAAGATTTTTCTTGTTGCTGCTGATGTACCGTATGTCGACCGAAGCAGCAGTGAAAATATCAGCCTAAGTAAAAGTTCCGCTATTCGCTATAGAGTTGGGTGTTTCTCTCAAAGGGCTGTGAGTTTTTCTAACATTTTAAATAAACAACGACAGTTAGAACGCGCCAATATCAAAAGAATACGATGTAAAATAAGTTTCATTTGCACCTCAAAGTGTTCGACAGTAACCATTAGAGAATTGGATACTACGGCTTCCTCGCATCGAAGCTTGCTCGCGCGTAGTTACCAGACGTGCAAGAAATTTTTGTGTCAGCTGAGCGCTTGGGTAAACAAAACTTAAAGAATATTTTTAAGCGATACTTTTGTAGAAATACTTGTAGAATCTTATGTAAAGGGGACCAGATTTGCACTCGTTATATTGCTTCGCGATGTTTTAGTTCTGCAGCTGTTTATTGCATTTAAGGATGGTCCTAGCACCCTTAACTTAAGTACAAAAGTGAAGGAAACTTTCTTTTGGCGGTAAAGCGAAAATAGTTTTTGAATGAGCCCGGAGCTAACAAAGGGCATTTTTCTGAAGTTAAGGGGAAATCTGTTTGCTAAATACACTTGAAGTTTCGTGCACCCCGGCCTTGTTATGAAATTCGTTGCTGGGATCCGTGTTCAGTTATATCGATCTGCAAGCGTTCAAGTTTGCTCTGAATACTTTTTGACGGATTCTGCTTAGCAGCGTCTTTGGGTTGCTTTCTGATTCATTTGGATATTCCCGCCCATTAAGGTGGCACAAAGTTTAAAGAAAATCACAATCTACAATATAATAAAGACCGATGTGTATTTACCTGTTTGTCCATTTTCTGTCACGCGTTAACAAAACAGATAGGCGGAATTTATCCAAGATTGGAGGCTCTGGTCGTCCTCTCAAGCTCCATCGAAAGTGATAGGCAGAAAATTGGCCGTGTTGCAGAAGATGGCAAACGTTTCTTAAGCAGGGACAGTTGAAATTCCAACAATGAAGACATCGCAGGCTTAGTCTGATTTGTACGAGTATTAGCATCTCCATACATCGAATGTATGGCAAAGTATCGGGCGGCCTCAAGTCTAAACGCACTTCTTGCATTGCCGAAGTTGAAATCTTAGCCCTAAAGATATCTGAAGCTTCCATTGGCACTCTCATGCTTCTTGATTCGTAGTTTCTGTTCACAGATGATTTCGTTGCATGAGCTATTCTTCCCACTTTGATGCAATTGTCAACGAAACCGACGAAATATGATTTTTCACGCGCAGTAGACAATTATTTCTTCTAGCTTACTGTTTTCCTCTGACGAAGCAGTTTTCTCTTCATAGGTCAAAATTTGAGCACTTTTAAGGAAACCGATATTTGAGGTGGAAAGACGGTATCAACGGTTTCATTGCTACGGAGCGAACACATTGTATATAAGCTGCAATTTTGTTCAAGTTTGAGTGTTTTACTCAAGATGTTACTTCTGCCTGTCAATATATAGTAGACC
>LQNS02277220.1:936112-946365 GCA_001587735.2 Parhyale hawaiensis | reverse complement strand
ATGGGATCCCTTGGCATATCTGTGATGTACAGAGGCCCTTTCATCTTTACGTGATATTTGACCGCCTGATTATTACGAATGATTGCACTGCTTGCCAATGAAGGCAAGAGGGACTGTATTGCTCAGCAAGCTGAAACCGAGCAAGTTGACCTCTTCTCCTTGTTATTAACAGCGATTGCATGACATCATTCATCAGTAAACGAAGGAAGGTGTTGTCATTGAATAAGTATCGCAAATCTTTTACCTTCAGTTTTGACGGCCGAGTCCACCAGTTGGGCAATAAAGCAGCTATTGAGTGGCAACATATAGCTAGGATAAATGGTGTACGATCAATAATGTCTGTTCCATGTCCACACCATAGTGGAGGATTATAAAGTCAAACACAAGATGTTAATGTTACGTCCAAGACTTAGCCCATAAGGAATCCATTGCACTTTGCTAAAAAAAAAAAAACTAAAGCTAAAGATGTGCAATTTTAGCACTTGAATCTTCAGCCCGGCAGCAAGTAAGCTATTGATAAGGATATTCCTTTCGGTAGTCGTTCAGTATTGAAATTCGAAATTCCAGAATAATGTTTAGAAGATTGTTGGAGTTGAAAGCAGTTCAGAATTTAGTTTTATATATCCCCTCAGAGGGAATAGCATGGGCCATAGGCCATAGGGTTAGGTTGGTTAGGTTCGTCCATCCTATGTTATGGGGAGTAGCTCCCTCAGGGGGTTTGTGTAGGTTACCTTAGCCACTAGCTAGGCCTTCGGGACGTCTGTCTTCCGTGCCCACTTTGCTTCCTTCCGTTTTCACACTCCTACTGATTTCACTGTTGTCTGTTCTTTCTCTTCTTTCCTTACTTGCTGTTCCCATGCGCGTTGATCCTGTGTGGGAACACCTTCGTGCATGTGTTCCCCGTTCTTCTATCGACATACTATATGTCCCTTCTTTTTCCTCTCTTAGAAGAGCTTAGTACTTATTTAAGGAGGCTTAAATCTTCTTATACTACTACTAATTAGTTTTATTGCATCGTAGTTGATACATGTAGACAGTATCATTCTTGATCGCGTGAGGTTTCATTATTATTAACTGTGCGGTCATTCTCTGTTGTATCAGATAATTCCATCATACTTTTCGGCTCCTTTGTTTTGGATTAATATTCCAGAAAAATAAGATTTACCAATCTTTCTGAAACTTTTCGTTCTACACTTCCTTGTATTTATATTACTAAGCAATACAATGAATCCAATTATAAGAATTATTTTTCTCGAGAAGTTTCCGTTCTTTTCCGCTAACGTTTCTGTGAAAATGGCGAAAATAGGAGGCTTCCGCCTCACCTGCTTCTTCCCTTTTTGCACATATATATATATATATGTTTTGCCTACATGGATTACGGTCGACATTGTTCTAAGTTCTCCCAAGAGGGGCTATAATCACCTTCCTCCTCACACACTATATCTATGCCTTTATCATGACGTACAGGAACGCTAATTTGACTGTGCAATGTAATTAATACAGAAAAAAAACTTATACGTACTGTATACTTTATCGTATGCAGTAACCAGAAGGTATGCAGTAACCAGAAGGTAATATCAAATTTTACGATTGCTGCTATCCTGGATGCAATTTGAAGCGTTTCACAATAAGACGACATAAAATATTGCATTATCAGTAGGTACTCAGGTTACGTGTACTGAACATGAATCAATTGTCATAAAATTGCCTGCGAGTTCACCCGATTACCTTCGTTGTCCGAACACAATCTCGATAGGTATCTGCATAGTGTCGCTGCTTCATTCCAGTATCTGAAGGGTGTAGACCTTCCACGTCTCCATATTTGTTTGCAAGCTATTCTTGTAGTAGAATTAAACTAAATTAAAAACTAAAATTAAATTGAGCGCTAAGTTATGTTGTGTTGAATTTGTGTCTGAACCTCCGCCAAGGAGGCTATACTTTCGTCGGATTTGTCTGTCTGTGAATCTGAAAATCCGTTTGTCTGTCATCAAGATAACTCAAAAAGTTATGAACAGATTTGGATGGAATTTACAGGGATTTTTCAGTATGTTAGGAGGAACAGATAATTAACTTTGGGTGAAGATCAGTTCATCCGTTTATTTGTTTGCCTCATTTTGTCAATGCCATAATTCAAAAAGGTATGAATGGATTTTCATGAAATTCACATGAGTTGTTAAGTTTATTACAAAGAGTAAATCACCAAATTTTTTGTGATAATCTGTTGGTTCGTTCGTGTGTCTGTTGCTGTATTTGCTTTTGTGCTTTTTAGCGCAATAACTCAAAAACTTCTTAATGGATCTTTATGAAATTTTTAGGAGTTGTTAGTAATGTTAAAAGACATAAATGATTAAATTTTGGTACAGATCGGTTTGTTTGTTTGTATGTTTCACTTATGTCTGTGATATGTGTTAGCAAAATAACCCAGGAAATTATGAGCGGATCTTCAAAAAAATTGCACCAGGTTTTAATACTATCAAAAGGCACAACTGATTAGATTTTGGACTTGATGCAAAGAAAATCATTGTTCCAGCAGCAATTTGAATTTTTCTTTACCGTTGCCTCGCTTGGCGGAGGTATGCGCTCTCAGAGTGCTCTAGTTATTATTTAATCTTACGGGTACATACAGAAAGCTTCTCATTTAATATAAACCACCCAGACAACAAAACGCACTGTATTTTGATGCAAGACGGATCGTTCTTCGTGCTAAGCCCTCAGGGCGGCCCTTTCCCTGGCACAATATATTTCGGCCTCACGAACCCAAAGGTCCCAAGTGCCTTTTCCGCAGGAGATATTGCAGCTGGCTCAGCTCCTGCTGACGAGATTAGTTTTGTAAAGTCTGGTAGGTTCTCTATTTTCCCTGTCTGTTCCTCGAGGTGGGCTGTCGATCGAGATAGCCGACCTAGTCCGTGAGACGTCTCTACTCCCTCTCGCTCTCTCTTGTGGAAGGCCTCGAATGGGACCGTCCACTCGAGTGTCTTTTTCTATGCTTTACACTTTGTTTCCTGCCCGTAGTAGCGCACGTGGCCATGCGAGAAACTATACATGAGGTATTTGAATACTACTCGATCATCTCTGTTGGAACGCATGAGTTGCGGCTACAGAGGTTAAACAAAGTATGATAATAAGCTTTGTGCTAAGTATCATATAGGTTAACTATACAACTAGACCTGTTAACCCCTTCAGTGAAAATGCTGTTGGTTTAGCAAAGTTATTACATTAACTAAAGAGTTCTCTGTGCGGGGCTATATTATTAGTACGATGAACTAGATACATCTTCACAACTTAATGTGCTCAGCTGTTTTATTGCGTTGTATTAACTTGTACGTTCTCTGTGTTGCAGCTCTGTGTTTTAGTTTTGAAACTAAAAGAGGTAGTCGTTCAAATTGAATTGTAGACCGTGGCTGACCCACAGTGCTGCAGGGTAGCAAAGAGCCAGTCGTGATCGAGGAGCAGAACAGCCCAGTAAAGTGTTGACTGCGACAGTGCAGTTCATTCGCTGTCATGCTACGGATGATGGGCGGCCTCCTTTCGCTATCCATTGCCATTGTTTACCCTTTCCAGGAGTTACGGAAGAGTTGGCTTCTCTGTTTTCCCGTGTCCCGGTTTGCATTTGGTTGTCTTGCCAGGTGTTACACGTCAGTTTCTGTCTCTGGGAAAAAAAAAAAAACTAATATAGTGCATTGGTTCAGCTTTCCACCATGGTTCTGAACGCTGGTGCTGTAACAAAAATATTTTCAAGTTCACTGCGTGATAGGGATAATAAAAACTGGTTTACGTCCATTATTAAAATCTTAGAATGCAACATTTCGATGCACGAGCATCATCATCATCATCAGGCTGAAAAAAATACACACCAAGGTAAGTAACCATTCAGAATTTTAATGTATACCTACGACTTTATATTTTATACTGAGTTAAGTTAAATTCCCCGCCACGTTTCGTATATGTCGAAGGATGAGATTTCAATACATCTAAGTTTTTTTCTGTTGAAGCAAAAACAGCTCCTCCAAAGAGAGACAACAAGCTGGAAGAAATAGTTGTGTTTATTGCACTGTGGAAATTAATCGCTTCGTGTGTGCTTCGTTGAGTAACTACTGAATTTATGCGTCGGGAACTGAGAGCAAACATATGTTTCGATGCATAGAGAAAGTTATAAAATCAGACTCCATAGCAGTGCTAACGGAAGCTGTATACATTGGTATTGTTTCAATTTCAACAACTATTTCACGCAAAAATTTCTTCAGATTATTGTTATTATTATTAAAACTTTACGCTCGAGCTCCCACGGACAGGTAATACAACCCAAATGAAGCACATTGCAACACCGGGAAGCCCGAAACGCTGCTAAAGGAAATCTAGCAAAAGCCATTAACAGTTGACTTAAACGCCTGCATGCCAATACGACCGATCGAACTGATTAGTTCGACATCCAAAATCCTCCAACGTGAAAGAGTGCGCACCGACCGCAGCTAGTGTTGCTCTCATAAAGACCTTAAGGGCAGAGACTGAAGAATGCAACCCTTGCCTCTTATTGTTCTAGACCTTATAAAACAAAGTCCGGCCACCCTTCTCCTGTGGGATAGGTTCACAAGATCATTATCCGGGCACAGCCTGCTGGCTGAACTAACAAATCGGTCCAACAGACGCAAGTGTGTGTTAGCAGCTGAAGCCAAGATTGGTGAGCACAGGCAGCAAAAAGAGCATAAAAAATCGGCGGACAACCTCACTGTCATCAAACTCAGAATTCACCTTACGCAGGAGCCCACTCTTAGTGGAAGCACGGGACACCAAACGCCTAATATGCGGCTCAAAAGTAAGCTTCTCATCGAAGACAACACCAAGAATCTCCAAGGAGCTAGACTCCTGAAGCAAAGTGTCATCTATCTCCAGATAGGAATACTACGGTACAAGTGTCCGAGACCGATTGATAATCATCGACTTGGTCTTACTGGTATACAGTTTCATACTCCAGGCCGAACACCATGCACTAATGCACGACAAATCCCTATTCAGAGACTGGGCGACAGCATTTCACATGCGAGGATCAGGCATCACTGTTATCAAAGTGGAATCGTCGGCATAGTTAATCATCGTGTTTTCCAGCGAAGAGAGCATGTCACTAGTATACAGAACGAACAACAACGAGCCAAGCAAACTACCCTGAGGGACGCCAGACACCACCACGACTGAGACACTCAAAACGCCGTTAATGGACACACTCTGCGTTCACTCAGAAACAAAATCGCTAATGATTGACAGAACCCTACCACCCACACCAAAAGACTCCAGCTTGTATAATAGACCCCTGTGGTTGACCCTGTCAAACGCGGCGCTAAAGTTCAACTGGACAAGGCGTGCCTCAGATCTACAATCCAGCGCAGACTGTAACTGGTGTGACACCGACAACAGTGTGTCACACACAACAACCCAAACCAGTTCTGTACGCAAACTGACCAGCAGGCAGCAACCCCGTAACCTCAGCAAAACAACTAAGCTTACAAACGATCAATTTCTCGAACACCTTCGGCAAAATGGGCGTCAGCGTAATGGGTCGATCGTTGGCGACATGAGGCGACACTGGACCTTTGAGAATAGCAGTAATATTCCAAGTACGCCAACAACGAGAAACATTTCCTAACTGTATTAGGCGCCGGAAGATAAGGAGACAAGGATCCCTTTTCGCAGCCTTCTGCAACCTGGTCATCAATCTCCATGGAAACGTAACTTAATTACAAAATCTGCCACCTGACCTAGTTTTCGCCTATTTCGTTAAGAGCGTGACACAAAACATACAAATACATAAACATATCCTCATGTAATAAAACGTTTCGTGTATTTATTTCATGTCCGTTTTCTATGAAACATAGACCAATATTTTAGCACTTCAATCAACTGTATAATTGAGCTTGAAAGGAAGTATCATTTGTGCGGTACGCTGACACTGAATAAAAGCTGACTGAAGTTGCATTTAAGTTTATTGCAGTGTTTTACTCGAGATTTACTTCTGCCTCTCACTATGGAAAACGCACGTGAAAGAAGAAGGAAATTGGATACAGCCCATACAAGAGTGAGGAGCCACGTCCAAGGCCTCCGCCCCGACTCTTCCGATTTCTTCCACACAGGCCTATATTAAGCAAACATATCGATCATTGCATGAATTGTTTTCACGCATGGGTTTACTAGTAACTATATTAACAAATAAACACACGGCGGTGTTTCTTACATTGTTTGATAATATCCGTTACGCCCCAGGGTTAGGTTAGTTAGGTGCGCCCATCGTATGTTATGGAAAGCAGCGCCCCCAAGGGATTGTATAGGTTACCTTAGCCATTAGCTTCGCCTTCGGGATGCCTGCCTTTCGTGCCCACTTTGCTGCCTACCAGTTTAATTCTAACCCCAACAATGATTTCTTTTTTTCTTTCCCTACTTGTTGAGCCCAATTTAGGGTGTGTCTTAATAGTTTTATTTTAAATGTCTCGCCCTTTAAACCTATTCCATTGGCATTAAAACTGTGTCACGTAAAAAGATTTTTGAAACTAAGAATATTGAAGAGTGGCCCTAGCCATCTGAAAATTTGCGCTCTATAAGGGTGTCATCTTTAGAGATGGACGTCTTAACTATTCAAAAATAACCTTCTAACATTGTTTATGGCTTTAATTTAAGCATTAAAATGCACTATTATCAGCAATTTTTTACCACTGAAATGAGAAAAGAGGACATCGGGCGTTTCAACAGCAGAAACTGCATAACATAACAAAAAATAACCCATTGTTTGATAGAGCAGCCCTCTGAAAAAGAGAAAATAGTTGGAGTGTTCCATTGAACTCTTTTGCAGTGGTTAAGCGGAAGGCAGCGTACCTCTGGAGGATCAGAAGCTCCCAGAGTCTAATCGTGTGCTATTTTGATGTTGGGTCGTCGTAAGAGTGAAGCTCCCTGGAGTTGCCACCTCTTTAATTTATACTGCTACCTCTGCAGCCTGGTGCAGTTACGACAGCCTAAAGAAAATAATAAAAAAGTGAAAAAACGGAGTACCTTGCTTATCTTGAGTATGACGCCCCTGAACGGTCTTCTGACCGGAGAAGTGTTGAATGCGTCGGTCTGGGTGCCACTGACAGAGGTACTCTGCCTTCCGCTCCACAACTGCAAGAGAGTTCTGTGAAATTTTCCAACTGTTTTCTCCTTTTCAGATGGCTACTCTACCGATAAAAAAATGTGTTACTTTTTTGTTTTTTTTATTCAGTTTCTGTTCTGAATTATTCGATTTGATTGTTGAATAAATTAAATTTCCGTTGTTCTCTTTTCTCATTTTTGTGGTTTCTTCTGAAGAAGCTCCAAATTACTGATGATAGTACACTTGACACTCGTTGACACTCGTGCATGGGTTTCACATTAATCTTGTTTTACGATATCACATCTGCATGTCTCTTCCTTTTTATAGTGGATTAGGGAGGTTTNTCTCATTTTTGTGGTTTCTACTGAAGAAGCTCCAAATTACTGATGATAGTACACTTGACACTCGTTGACACTCGTGCATGGGTTTCACATTAATCTTGTTTTACGATATCACATCTGCATGTCTCTTCCTTTTTGTAGTGGATTAGGGAGGTTTAAAACAAAAACTACATAGCAAAAATATTAAATATTGTCTTCTTTCCCACTTGCCTTTCTCATGGGCATCAAATCTTCCATGGGTACTACATTTCTCGTGACATTCTTTGTATATTTTTTTTTCTTTGGATCGAAGCGTACTCTGTGGGTAGAGAGGTTCAAACTAAAAATAAATAAAAATAAAACCAGAGAACCACACTGAGAGCATGCTTCTGCCACCCACTGCAAAGTGAAAGAAATAACGAAAAAAATTTATTGGTTCATTATCACCAAAATTTGATATGCTGTTATTTCGTAATATTTCTAGCAGTTTCTTTTTTTCAAAATCCGTCCATAACTTGGCGAGTTATCTTCTGACAAACAAAGTGGGAAACAGAAGATAAACATACAAACATTCGTGCCTCTTATCTTTTATGCAGTAGTTGTGCAATAAATAAAGATCTGTTCCTAAATCGTAATGCTGACAAAACCGAAAAACACAGACAAACTAAGAAGCGGACGAATAGTTCATCGCAATAATCTGATAATTTTGCTTCTCGAACATTGCAAACATGTTCTATAATTTTCATGCAGATCTTTCCAGAACACTCTAAGTAATGTTGCCAAAATAAAAACAGACAATCGGCGATACGATCTTCACCAAAAGTTAATATTCTGTTCCTAGTAATATACCTAACAGTCCATGTAAATTTCATGCAGATCTTTGTGACATATAAAGAGACAGAGAAACTGAGAGACTCACTGGGAGACTAATAGAGAGACTAGCCCAAAGATTAACTGAGAGACGCAACGGAGAGATGAACGGGGAGACTAATTGAGAGACGGACGGGAAGATAAACTGAAAGACCTGACGGAGAGACCAACGGAGAGACCAACGGAGAGACGAGCGGAGAGACGAGCGGAAACACGAGCGAAGAGACGAGCGAAGAGACGAGCGGAGAGACGAACGAAGAGACGAACGAAGAGACGAACGAAGAGATGAACGAAGAGACGAGCGAAGAGACGAGCGAAGAGACGAGCGAAGAGACGAGCGAAGAGACGAGCGAAGAGACGAGCGAAGAGACGAGCGAAGAGACGAGCGAAGAGACAGGTGGAGAGATGGAACGAGAGAAGAACAGGGAGACAGACGGGGAGACGAGCGGGGAGACGAGCGGAGAGACGAGCGGAGAGACGAACGGAGAGACGAGAGGAGAGACGAGAGGAGAGACGAGAGGAGAGACGAGCGGAGAGACGAGCGTGGAGACGAGCGTGGAGACGAGCGTGGAGACGAGCGTGGAGACGAGCGTGGAGATGAACGTGGAGACGAACGTGGAGACGAACGTGGAGACGAACGTGGAGACGAACGTGGAGACGAACGTGGAGACGAACGTGGAGACGAACGTGGAGACGAACGTGGAGACGAACGGGGATATTAAAGGAGGGACGGATGGGAAGACACACGGAGAAAGACGGGCTGATATGGACTGAGTAAGAGGGACTGGACGGAGAGGAACTGGATGGGAGAAGAACGACGGGCAGAGACGGACGGGCAGAGACGGGCAAGGAGACCGACACTGAGGCAGAAATACTTCGACAAAAACATAACCTCTTTAGCAGAAGTAATACTAATACAGTAACAATGTACCTAAACTTCCATTGAATTACACGGCTCCTCATCACTGTCATCACAATTTCTCGTCTCGCTCCGGCTCAGTCGGTACCAAAACTTTACCTCTAACCTTTGCTAACTTTGTCATGTCGTTCTACTTTGCAGTTTCAATTCATGGCGAATTGACGAGCAGGAACATGGGGTAGAAAGGATATCATGCAGCTTCTTTGTAGTCCTCGGAGCTGCCTCTATGTTATGACGCTTAGAAGCTGTGACGTGAAGCCAGCTGGCCTGTTCCATCGGTAAGTACACTGCATGTATATTAATTTTATTGCCCATCCAATTTTCTAAGCTCTAGTCTTTCTCCCTATAGTGTTCGTTGAGACCTAAACAGAGGAGGAAAAAAAAGAGACGTGTAGTTTGTCACGTAAAATGAGGAATCCTTTCATGGGAACAACGAACTGGGAAGATGACTGTAACGAATAGATAAATCACTATAGTTGGAGTATGGAAAATGAAGGAAAAAAGTAGAACAAGAGCGCCATGGTTCCCAACAGCTAATTTGGTAGTATATATGTGCCCAAGTACACCAGCTGACATGGTGCAAGGGGACACTTTTGTAATCCTGAGCAAAGCTCGGAGAACGTTTGAAATTTTTCTTCAAGGACAGCATTTGTGCACCAAATCAAAATTTTATATTTATAGTATTATATTATCTGCGTAATTACATTCCTAACTGAATTTTACGGTGCCCGAATCACTATGCATAGATGAAAAGTGCTCAGTTTGGCCGTCTCAGCTACTTATATGGATAGCGAATATTATTATCATTATTATTAATTCACACCAGACTGGCGACGTAGGAACGGAGAAACTCCATGAGGTTAACAAACCCCCACGCAACCAGCCCAGCGGGTGGAGAAAACGAAAGAATAAAAAAAAGAAGATCCAAGATCACAGAATAGCTCTGTGTACAGATCGTTTAAAGCTGCCAATACCAGCACCAGCAAAGACAGAGCCATCAAGACCATTCCAAACATCCACACACGATGGAAAA
>LQNS02277220.1:925093-936012 GCA_001587735.2 Parhyale hawaiensis | reverse complement strand
CGAACATTAGTGCACAAGATCCAGCAAGAGCGAGACCCAAAACCACGAGGACCGGGGTTCTCTTCCACGTCCGGATATCTAGTTATCAGGCACGCAAAGAACAATAAATAAACATACACCATAAGCAAAGGGAATCATAAAAACATTACAAAAAAGCAATTCGACAGTCATGATAGCAACGAGAGCGGCCAGCTATCCACGCGCCCCAGACCCTGCCATCACCAGTACGGGCTTTGGCCGAAAAGAGGAAGAAGAGAAAGGAAAGGAAAGGAAAAGAGCATCAGGTGGACAACCCCAGGGAAGGAATACATGCAGTAGCTGTTACGATCCAATTAAATTAAACGCAAAAATATGAGAACAATTTCCTTGTCTTTTAACTGCCTTAGTGACGCATGAAGTGGCGTAATAACTGAAAATTTTAAAATGGGGTAGGGTAAGAGATCTCCCCTCCAGTTCTTAGGTCCGAACTTAGCTTGCCAATGGTACTTTCCAATCAACAGGGGGGGGGGGGGTATAAAGGAAACTGCAGTTTCATAAAAACCGTAAAATTAATTATTAACAATATCTGCTTTTATACAAGGAGCGTTTACTTTTTGTCGCAGAGCATAATGATATTTCTATGTAAAAAAAACAGACCTTTTCCTGGTCGTACAAACTATAGTCAGCTCGAATAAAACAAATAGCTACGGCCCATGCGCAAGTTAGTTGTAATATAATTAGGCACGGAGTTCTATCCCTCTTGGCCACTTTGAGGTCCTCCCTGAATTGCACAGCATTTCAAAGAGAAGAGAGAACCTACTAAGTATTTTTGCAGCTAAAGAAATAAGTACACTGTTGTTGACCTAGCATTACCACTTTGTATTCACTTATTAACGGTAGCTATTACTATGGTTGTAACAGATTAAATTCCGCAGTTATACACAGTGAACACTTACATGTTTGAAGAGGGCCGCCAATGAATAGGAATGACAGATAAAACCCTAGCGGTTGCGAAGGCCGTGTGCACTGACAAAAGATTGTCGTTAAGCGTAATAGCCACGTATTACGAAAGACAAAAAGAAAAAAGTGACATCCCAATAAATTCGCTATGAGTATAATTTACTCCCATTGAATTGTTATATTTTATTCCCTTTACAATAACAAAGATATCCTAACAATTACCTCGTATTTTAACTGTATCAGTAACCCATTGAGTGAGGTAAACAAAAATTTGGGAATACCTACTTAGTTTTATAGCTGCGTCAACAACCAATTGAATGATGTAATGACAAAGCTATGATGATAATTACCCCTTTTTTAGCTGTGTCAAAAATCATAAGTGTAACAAAATATGGGAACAATTACTTGGTTTTATAGTTGATGGAGTCAGAATCCACTTGAATGACGTAATGACAAAGAAAAATGGCAACAATTACAGTCTCTTCTAGTTGTTTCTCTTACCGATTGAGTCAACTTGTTCCCACATCCTACTTTGAGATCCACATGTACTGGTTCGGGCTTTAGATGTATGGTGAAATTCAAACCTATTCAGTGTATCGAATTATTTTGAAAATCTCAAATTCTAATCAGGACTAGTGGGACAGCGACCCCAGGGAATTGTATACGTTACCTTAGCCATTAGCTAGGCCTTCGAGATGACTGTCTTTCGTGCCCGCTTTTCTTTCTCCCGGTTTCATATTCTTAGGCCGGGCGCACATTGAGCAGGGCAGAGGCACAGAGCAGGCAGATGCAGGGCAGGACAGCGCAGCACAGGCGTGGTGCGCACATTGATACGCAATCCGTCCTCCTGTGCGGGGTACTGTTGATCATGGTTGTTGCCAATGCCAAAAATACTCCCATCGTATGTTATGGGTACCAGCGACCCCATCGGAGTTTTATAGGTTACCTTAGCCATAGACTAGTGCTTCAGGACGGCTGTCTTTCGTGCACACTTTGCTTCCTTCCTGATTTCGTACTCCTATTGATCGTACTTTCATCCGTTCTTCCTCTTTTTTCCCCGCCTTACTGTTCCCATGCGCGTTGGTCCGCCTTCGTGCATGGGTTCCACGTTTCTGTCGACATACTCAAGGTCTCTTCCTTTTCTTCTCTTGAATAACTATAGTTGTGTCTAGGGAGCCTTCAACAACTAATACAACAATAATGCCAAAAACTACATTGGAAACTTTACTTCTTGATTCCGACTTAAACGAGTTTGAGAAAGTAATATGCGACATTTATAGAGCAAAGAGGTTAGTGTGCAGGAGTGGATAAATGGAAAAGAGGAAAACGAATGGAGAATTTGCTTCAACTTCAGAGCTGTTTATGCAAGATTCAAGTTCCTCTCATATAAACAGGATGACTAGTGTCATACAGTACTCGTTGCTGGCGAAGAGCCTCTATGAATTGCTCCGTGGACGACATCGCGAGCACTTAATGAGGGAGTTGCTATCAAGCCGCGCCGCACGTGGCACAGGAAACTGTGTTCATACGACTGCGTCGCGCAGGCCGACACAGGTCTGTACCTGTGCTATCCGTGTCAATATGCGTGCTTAGGAAAGAACAAGTGAGACAGATTTCTGCCCTGCTCTGTGTCACCTGCATTGCCTGCGTCTCAGTGTGCACCCGGCCGCAGGAGTCTGAACCCTGGACATTTTTCCTGCGCAGACCGTGTGCGCGTGAGTGGCGTTCACGTTGGTGCGCCGCGCTGCCCGCTGTATCGCTGGTTAAGTTGGGTTAGGTAATGTTAGGTAACGTTAGGTAACATTACATAACGTTAGGTAACGTTAGGTAAGGTTAGGTAAAGTTAGAGAGGTTACATTGGGTTAGGTTGGGTTCGGTTAGGTTAGGTAAGGTTACGTTAGGTTAGGTAAGGTTAGGTTAGGTTAGAAGGTTAGGTAAAGAGGTTAGGTAAAGAGGTTAGGTAAGGGTAGGTTTGGTTTGGCTAGGTTAGATTTGCCTAGGTAGTGTTTATTTTAGTGATGGCACGCGCAGGAAAGCTTACGTGAACGCAAAATGTCCAGGGTTCCGGCGACTGCCACCCGGCCTTACTGATCTACTTTCATCTGTTCTTCTACGTCTCTCTTAATTTCTGTGCCATGCGCGTTGATGCTGTGTGAGAACACCTTGTGCATGCGTTCCACATTGATCTTGACATGCTATATGTCCCTTCATTTTCCTCGCTTAGAACAGCTCGTAGTGATTTAGGAATGATTAACTATCTTATGCACCAAACCTATGCAATATCATAATAAATAGTGGCGCTAATAGACATGAATTATTCTATTCAGTGTAAATAGTAAGTTCTCAAGAGGAGACTAAAATTCATTTCGTTTTTAATTATTTGAGAAAAATACAAAAAGGCTAATGCAAAAGTATTTATTACCTTTTAATATCATATATTATTGCACTTCATTTGACATGAATCTCAAAAGCAGTTGCTTCTATGTTGATATGAAAACATTTCAATCAGTCAGGGACGTACGTGTTTTGCAATCAACCCGTTTGAAGAGGTAATCTCCAGTGTGAACATTTAAAATAACAGGTATGCTGTGTCATTTATAATTTTTCAGAATTGGTTAAATCGCAAGTTTAGCAAATGACTTTTGGAAGTTTACAATGGACCTGTGAAGAGAAGGGAACGGATACAGGAAGATATCCCAGACTTTGTAAGTTAATGTAGACACGGTTGGGAGCATGGTCGATCAGAGGGTGGAGGACACTGTTTCTGTCACCAATGTGCCCAGGAGCGGCCGTCCGAGGAAGATCACTGGTGTAACAGAAAGGTTGGTTCACAGTTCTGATTAAAAACTTTCTCCATCTTCCTAAATTTAAAAAGACACATACTTGTCAGTTTTTTAAAACAATACTGGAATAAAACTTTCTAATTCCGTAAATTGCTGTATTGAAATTCACGTCGATGTTTCGACCATGTACGCTGGTTATCTTCAAGGGTAAAAACAATATATAGTCATGTCAAAATGAGGAAAAACCAAATTAGGTCTACTATTGTCACAATGATCGTAAAATTCAAGACTGCCATGCTATTGCCTAAACATATGAAATCACAAGCATCAGGTACATAAAGTGAAAAGAAAGTACACGGAACTAGCTACAATCACATAAACAGCTATTCAATGGATCTAAAAAGAGATATTGCACTCAGAACACGAAAACAAAATCTGCTTGCGACTCGTACCGATAAGAGAAGATTTACAGAGCGCTGAAGTAACTGTCATCAAAGACACCCTCAGTCGAATTCTTTGCAGGAGTGGCATCAACTCTAGGTCACCAAGAAAAAAAAAAAACCTTTACTCAAGACGAAATATTTATCTAGCCGTTTGAAATTAGCTAACAAGTATTTTGAGAAGTCAGAGACATTTTTTAGTTATGTTGTGTGGTCTGATGAAACGAAGATAGAGATTTTCGGACACAACACTATAGAAGCCATCGTTTGGAGGAAAAATTGGAAAGCCCTTGTTAAACTTGGAGGGAGAGGTATTATTCTTTGGGGATGCTTCTCTTCACTTGAAACTGGAGACTTGAAGATCATTGATGGAAAAATAAATGTTATCCTGTATGGAGATATTGTCCCTGAAAAATTTTTCAAGCCTGTTCATTCCTTCCACTTTAAGGGTGATAGGGTCGTTCAACAAGATAACGGTACAAAGCACGCAACAAAACTAATGCAAAAATAGTTTGATGACAACAAAATTAATGTTATGAAGTGGTACAGCCCGTCACCTGACCTTAACCCGATCGCAAATTTGTGAAGAATTCTTAAAATCAACGTTCACCAAAGGAATCCTCTGACGATTAAAGACGTAAAAGTTTTCAGCGTTGAAAAGCGGCTCCATATTACTTCTGAAACATGTAAGAAACTCGCCTACAACTGTGCAAACAGGCTCAAAGCTGTAAAACACAGCAAAAAATTTGTAACTAAATATTAAATGCATATACCGAGTACTATTTTTTCAATAAATAGTTAAAAACGCAAGGATTTTTGGTATAATTTTGAGACTTAATTATTTACGTAATAATGAGCTTCTATTACAGATTAGTATTGAGATTTTCGTAATAATTTGATGTATTGAATACTTTTGAATTTCACTGTATGCTCTTTAGGTCGTATTAAAGGGGTAAACGGCTGCAGTCAACCATAGGTTATCTGAGTCATAGTGTGGTGTCAAAATGATGGAAAGCTCATGACAATTGAAAGCACTTGACACTAATGACAGTGCCTTCGCAACAAGACTCTGAATATCAGAAACGCTGGTGCTGCTATCCCAACTATCTAAGACTGGCCTCTCTGAAAAAGGAGTGAACCTTGGGATCTCGTGGCTGCAGTCGAAACTTCCTGGCCATACATTATATCTCCTAGGAGATAAATAATAAAAAGTTATAGGAATAACTACCTCGTCCTTAAGATATCAGTATTCGAGTCACGTTATAACATGGTCCATATATTTACGAAAGTTCATGTTTATATCCCGAGGAGTGTTCTTGAGGATGCCGTGTTACTATCGTGTCTGTGTATCTGTCCTTCAATACCTCTTCTTGCTGCTGCCCTCAGTGCTACAGTGACAGCGGTGGTGAGAGGGGTGTGCGTGTGTGTGGTCTCCAGAGTAGGGAGGGACTTCATGGGTCGCAGGCTGGGAGGTCCCTACGGGCTTAAAATATCGGTTCTATGCTATATTTTATCAAGGTAGTTTAGGAGTGGTCAAATTCCTCTACAGCGTCGCTAATTCTATGAGTATCTCTGAGATTTTGTTCTGCCCATATCTTAGCCCACCTACTACTTGCATGTAGAGAAATCTCAGAAGTACCCATAGAATTGGTAACGGTGTACAAGAGTTTGACCACGCCCAAACTGCCTTGATAAAATGGACAGAGTATAGTTATTTATGACGTCACTTCTGTGCTAGCCCGCAAAATTGGCAACAAATATTTTGAACTGACTCTTCTTTATTTTTATTGTTCCCGCTCGCTCGTACGCTCTGTTGCGGGCAGGATACAATAACCCTGCCTGCTTTATTTCAGTTTACAATAGCGAAGTTGCAAAAGCGGCTTTGCCATCTTCATGCCCATGCTGCTAAAAGTTATTAAGGCTGAATTTCAGAACTTGTGAGAAAGTTTCTTCTAGCTTCGTTTTGTACGATGTCCCAAACGCAACTATGCTTTCTTTCTGCTGGTTTGAAATCAGTGTAGACACTATCCGTTCACTATTTGAAGTCTATGAAGCTCTAAATTCCCGCCTATCTTATTCGTGTAGGGTAGTTATGACTGGAAAAAATTACAAACATAGTGGATACGAAAGAAGGAGGGGAAAAATGTTCTTGCTCTCGAAAACAAATGCATACTACTTAGGAAGAGTCTTCGTCTCTTTCACTGCCTAAAACATTATATAAGTAATAACATTTTGCTGGTGGTTTAACACTTGGAGAGCTATATAATTTAATGCAGTGTCATTTTAACTAGTGTTGTTTTAGTGCAAAGTTATGGCACTTAAAAAATAACATATTTTTCTCCAGGCATGTGAACTTTTTTCGTTGTCTGTGAGTGTACCTCTACATTTAGCGTTCTCGTCACATGAAGTGAATGGGGTGATCACTCTTTGGAAGAAATTGATTCTGTCAAGAGGAGAGTACTACTTTCCTCTTTGGATGCCGCCTACCAAACTCCAAAACGACTAGGCTGTCGCCAGTTGTACTTAATACAACGAAAATGCGAATGCGTCACAGTCATATATGTTTGAAAATTCTACAAAATTATCACTGTGAATGAACGGATTGCAGCAATAGCCTCAGAAAGGGCCTTGGCGGTGAAGTAGTTAAATAGCCTTAGTAATACCGTTTAATAAATTGCCGCGGCATGTTCGAGACGCCACTGATATGAAGGTTATAAAATTGAAAAAAATGCTAGATTCTCAATAATTATAAAGAATGCCAGATAGACCAGAAGTGAGCTGTTACTTGCACTGTAGAGAAATTTCGCTGCTGGCTCGCCATTGGTCGCTAGCTTACAACCCAACAGAACAAACCCAGCATCGTGACTCCACACACGTGAGGTGGTTGTGCTGAACGTCGCCTGGACTTCTTCATCCGAAGACGCGCAAGGTGCATAAGGTTTTTATTTGGGAACTGGATTTCCCCGGCACTATTGTCTTAAGATTCATGTCTTTTTGCAGTGTAAATATCGGTAGGAGCTGGTGACTTTGATTTCTCAAAATAGAATAAAAGAAAACCAAAAGCAGACAAAACTGCAATATAGTCAGATGGGGTAAGAAACGACCCCGCCCAAAAAACTGCATTAATTGTAGTAAAGGATTGAAAACATACACTGAAATGACTGGAAATGAATGGTTTAACAGATCCTACCTTCGTATTTTATTCAGCGCTTTTCGAATGCCTGTAAGGGCGTGGTCATTTCTTACCCCACGATGGCCGCGGTCGTGCCCAGTCCCACCTGACTAAAAATCCCTTTTTGAGTTTTTTTTTTTTGCGAAATCTGCACTGTTCTCGATCTTAGTGGTATTATGTTGTATTTAAAAGTCCTTACTATTATTAGTATAATTATTGCATTCCTTTGGTCTAGTGTTGTTTTACTAAGAAGCTGAAAACTTACCTTTCTCCTGCCTTGCGAAAGGTGTATTATTTGTTAGTTTTTTATATTCGGAATTGGAATTTCCTTTCACACTTACCTTAATATTAATGCTTTCCTGATGTCCAAGTATCAGGGGGATCTGTTAGCTTAGATATTGTAGTATTTTTAATAAATCACTTGAAAAACTGCAAGGTAAATTAGATGCCCTCAGGGGTAAATTCTGGCGGGCCCTATCCCCGACACAATATATTTGGGCCTCACAAACCCAAGGGTCCCACGTGCCTTTTCCGTAGGATATATTGCAGCTGGCCGCAGTTCCTACTGACGAGGTTAGTTTTATAAAGTTAGGTAGGTTCTCTAATTTTCCCTTTCCGTTCCGTGAGGTGGGCTTTCGATCGAGATAGCTGACCTAGTACGCGGGAAGTCTCTACTCTCTCTCGTGTGGAAGGCCACGAAAAAGATCGTTCACCCGAGTGTCTTTTTCTATTTTCTGCGTATTTTTTTCCCGCCAGTAGTAGCGCACACAGCCAACTGTGACTTTCCGGCAGGAATGCCGAGATAAAACATTCATATACTCATGCAACATAATAAACAGTCTTGCTGCTTGTATCATGACGTGGCTGCGGTGGTAAAACCAGGAATATAATAACAAAAACGGTGAATTAGATTGGATAGCTGATAGTAGACGGTTCAACAAGCCCATTCCCAAAGCATAACCGGAACTAACGCTCCGGCCCTCTACGAACTAGTTATGTCATATAACTTAAATAACGGAGGATGAAGAGAAAGAGAAAAAAATTCAGCTAGGCCTATCAGATGATCGCGCAAGCGCGATTAAAAGTAGCAGACTATCGGAGAATTCACAGAATGATGTTCAGTTGGGGCCCGATAGATAATGGTTTAGGATAGCCTAGACGCTTTGGCAGTTGAGAGATTGTGACTCTTGGGGGAGGAGTTCGTAGTTGTGAAGAGTGTTGCTCCCAATGTTTATCCAGACTGTGTTTAATGGCGTTGACTGTCTCTGCACCGACAACTTTAGGAGGAGTCGATCCCAAATTTTCACCATGAAGTACGTGCAAATCTGCCCTTTTAGAGTAGTTCTTGGATCTGTACGTAAGTTTTTGTCGTTGTTTCAGAAGCGATCATCGATTTCTCTTTCACAAAGTCTCGTTGTAAGCCTGTCATTGAAACCACTGAAGTATTTCAATTTTACTATTAGTCAATGATAGAGAAACACGATTCCGACTTCTAGGTGACAGTCGTAGGGCATATTTTGTAGCTGAGATATTAACTTTGTTGCTCTGCGTTGGATTCGTTCCCTTTTATCGTTATCGTTGAATTGATGTGGCGACCAGAATCGTGTAGCTACTGCAGCATATTCTAAATGCAGGCCCATAAACGGTTCACCCTAGCAGTTTTTTGCGAAATCAGTAACTGTCCTGATCCCAATGGCTTTACTTGTAGTTAAACTGATTTACTAATGTTAGCGTAAATGCAGCATCTGTTTGGCCTACTGTTGTTTCAGCGCGAAATTAGAGCTCAATGAAAAAAATGGCATTTTGTTCTCCAGCTTGGCAAATTTGTTTCCATTGTTAGTGAAGTAACTTTTGTATTCAGGAAGGGAAATTCCCCTGCACAATTACCTCAATGACGTTCAGCTATGTAAATATTTGATTGATCTGGTAACTTTGATGTTTCAGATTATAGTTAAAATATTACCTGAAAGAATGCAAAGTATCCCCTCCGCAATTTATACGAAATCTTCATCTGTTTCCAATGTCAGTGGTATAACTTGTAGTTAAAGTCCTTACTATAGGCAGCATAAATGCAGTTGAGGTAAGAAGTGTAACAACAGTGAAACTTTTTTTCTCCAGGCTTTCGAAATTTCTCTTCATAGTTGTGAGTTTTCCTCTGTAGTTGGGAATGGAAATTCTTGTGTGCAATTACCTTAATTTTAGTGGCTGTTTGCTGCGTAAATATCAGAACGATATGGTAACTATGTTATTTCAAGATTTTACCAAAAATTCCTAAAAATTGTAGGTAATCGTAAATGCTTTTCTACGAAATTTGCCAACTGTTCCTGATCGCACTAGTACGAGTATTCCTTGTAGTTAAAGTGCTTATAAAATGCAGCATCCCTTGGATTATTGTTATAGTACAATGCTATAGCTCATTGGAGAAAATGCGAAATATTGTCTGCCTCCATACTTGCGAAACTGTTTTTCCATGATCATGAGTTTACCTCTATATTTGGGAGCCGGAATTCTCCTGGGAAAAATTCCCCAAAGTTAATGCTTTCTGCTATGTAAACATTAGGTGGATCGGGTAAACTTCGGTTTCAAAATTTTTTTATTTACATGCAAGAATGGCAGGGTACCTCCTTTGTCTTTTCTTACGAAATCAGTAACTGTTCTTGTTCTCAATAGTATTACTCACAGTTGTAGTTAAAGCTCTTGCTATGGTTAGTTTAGTGTAATATCCTTTTAGTCTAGTGTTGTTTTGTACGTAGTTACAGTTCATTAAAAATAGGGAAATTTTTATTCAGGCTTGCGAAATTTTTGTTTATCGTTTCTGAACTCACCGTTATATTTGGAAACCGTAATTTCCCCACACAATTCCCTCAATGGTAGGGTAACCTGTCTAGTACCCGTCCACCATGCTAGTAGCCGTCCACTTGGCACGAAAAAAACTTCCTGTGTGAAAACTAGCAGTGTAAAAAGCCGTGCATAGGCTTAAACTGTAGGCTAAGTTGTGCCGAACCATCCATGAATATGACGGGCGAAAAAAATGAAACGATAAAAAAATGGTTGTGGTTTTCACAATTTTTATTGTTTTTAGTGAAAAAATGGGAAAACCACCACTATTTTTTATGGTTTTGATTTTTTTGCCCGTCATTTTCAGTAATGGTGCGGCACTGCTTAGCCTACAGTTTAGCCTAAGTACAGCTTTCTAGCACTGCTAGTTGTCACACAGGAAGTTTTTACTGCCAAGTGGACGGCTACTAGCATGGCAGACGGTTACTAGACATGTTACCCTAATGCCTTTCTGCTGTTTAAATGTTGACGGATCTCTTAAAATTTATATATTTATTCTGCATGATAAAAAAAAAACTAAAAAATTGCAAGGATCCCTCTTGGCATTCTTTTCAGCATCTGTAACGGTTTCCGATTGCACTAGTTTAGTTGTAATTTAAGTCCTCACTATAGTAAGTATAAACTTAAATGCAGTATCCTTCTGGGCTATTGTTGCTTTTTTACGAAGTTACAGCATTTCGAAGAAATGGCAATTTTCTGCATCCAGTGTGGTAAAACTTTTTCATTGTTTTTAACGTTACTTCTGAA
>LQNS02277220.1:872065-901782 GCA_001587735.2 Parhyale hawaiensis | reverse complement strand
GCCTCGCAGGTGTAATGAAATGTCAAGAATATTCAGTAAATTTATTCACATTTGTTAAATCTAATGGCAAAGGTTCTTTATACATAGAAGGGATTTAAAGAAAGGTTTATTGTCACATAGTAGATAATACAAAATTCCATCAAGGATAGGTCTCTAAGGTGAACAAACAATGATAATAATAGTAATGATAGCTTGCTAGCGACAATGCAATAAGATAGATGCAAGTCCCGCAAACAAAAAAGGATAGACCACATGTCGTTAGCTTTTGTACGTTAATAACACTATTCTTGCATCCCCAACACGACTTCGCAGGTTGGTTAAATTGGCCTGACAAAGGCCTTCGAAACATATTTGTATCGTGCTCAGTTTGCCGCTTTCCATTTTCGATGTCTTGTTGACTATCCTTTGTTCTGTTCATCTTATTTCCCCAGAACTTACTGCTACCATGCCCGTTGATCCTGCGTGGCAACACCCTCGTGCATGGGTTCTACGTTTCTCAGGAGGTACGATATATTCCATCTTTTTCCTTACTTAGAACATCTTTGCATCCGTTACGAGTGGCTTAAACTAATATCTATCATAACTACAACATTATTTGATACGTCATTACCAATAAACCACAAAATAGTAGCTATACATTTTTTATGCCAAAGGCAAACAAACAATGTAACTCAAAAAGTTTAAAATTCTTCGGTATCAGTGAGTGATACTTGCCCTCATACGGCACAGATGGATTTCAGAGTAAGAGTTTGGTCCACTGAGTTCATCATTTTCACAACCTAGATTTTTTTCCAAGTTAGTTATACTTGCTTCTTTTCACTTTCATACTCCTAACGGTGATACTTTATTATGTTCAGCCTCTTCTTTCCCAACTTACTGTACCCATGCGCGTTGATCCTCTGTGGGAATACCCTTGTGCAGGGGCTGCATGTTTATCCAATATACTCTTTGTGCCTTCCACTTCCTCCGCCCTCAGGGGCATATTGTGGCGGGTCTTTCCCTGCCACAATATGCTTGCGCATCACGCACCCAAGGGACCCGAGTGCCTTCTCCGCAGGCGATGCTGCATCTGGCCGCAGTTTCTGCTGACGAGGTTAGTTTTGCAAAGTTAGGTAGGCTCTCTACTTTTCCCTTTATGTTCCGTGGGGGTGGGCTATCGATTGAGATAGCCGGCCTAGTACGCCACAAAAGGAGCCGTCCACTCGAGTGTCTTTTTCTGTTACTTGCGCCTTTTTTTCTCACCTGTAGCAGTGCACTGAGCCAACCAAGTTTTTCAGCAGGAATGCCGAGATAAAATATTCCTACTGATGAAAAGCGTAATATTATTTTCGGTTGAGCTTCACTCTTGAATCGTCTCCCTGCGTCTAGGATGGTTAAACACTAAATCTAATAATAAAAATTCCACATCCTATATTAGATGTGATAATTTCTAAAATATTTTCCCATGACGCGCAGATGATATTGCACGTTCTCTACCACGGTATTCTGTTCTAACACATTTTATAGTCGGATCTTAGTAGAAAAATCCATGAACTGCTATTGTAACGTGTAAGAATCTATGCATATAAACACTTCAGAAGCAATAATTGCCAGAATTGCCATATGCTCAAAGCAAGACGGCTTACATTAGTAAATTTATAGGCAGCACGCTAATCTGTTAATGGATCCAGGCTTTAGAAGCTGCAATCGGTAATTATCTTGTTATTCACATTACCATTGTACCACAGACAATAGTACTTACCAAATGTCGTATAACCAATGCGTTAGGTTAGCTATACCATAGACCGCAACAGTACGTGACTCTTAGGTCTGACGCTAGGGCCAAAAGTCGGCAAAGCAAAAATGGGATTTTCTCAAGAGCTATTCTTTTCCCCCTATCTAATACTGAAGAAAAAATTCCAACGTACCCAACATTTTTCTTACGGAGAAGGTATCTTGAACACGGCGGAGACGCACTTGGGCGCTTGCCTGCATAACCGTATCTGGACATATACATATAACAGCTCTTGGGAAAAATCCCATTTTTCTCATTTTGGCTGCCAGCGTGAAAGGCTACTTTGGACCTAAGAGTCAATTACTGTTGCGGTCTATGGCTACACCATGGCTGAACTAAGTAACAGGTCAACTCAAGTGAGGTGGAGCGAAGAACGTCGGTATTGCGCAATTATAGCCCTTTGAAGTACAAATTGCACAGTCACAACTGATAAATTTGGACTTACAATTACTTCTGGAGTGTTTAATACTCCGCCGATAATACGTATGCAGCTGTAGTTTTCTTCATGTAAGCCGTGTTCTACCGCGGTAATTTTTGACGGCGAAGTACACTACTATGCAAAATAATTTGTGATGGTTACGAAATCAGCCATATAAATACTAAGGAAACCGTAGCTTTGTCGTAATTATGTCTTCGTTTTTCAACAGATTTGTTTGAAGTTTTATTGCCTTATTTCTAGCAAACCTATTCTCGCATCGCACAGTAAACAGCTGTGATTGTGGAGAAATGATTACCCCTTTTTTTTTCTTCATGGAAGTCCACCGTACTTATAAAACAAGTAACAGGCATGAACTAATTAACACGGTTTGCTATCTCTCCACCTGACGTTACAGTTGAAAAAGGAGTGGGCGGGGCTTAACACGCTATTTTCGTGTGGGTTAACCTGTAAGGTAGTTCAGTCATGAGCTACACCATCGGGGTATTTTTCTTTCGTACCCACTTTGCTTTCTTCCATTTTCAAACTCCTGCTAATGCTGCTTTTGTTTTGCTTTCCACTACTTTCGCCACCTGTTGTGCCCACGCTAAGGTAAACTTCCAGAACTCAGATCCCACAATCTAAGATGGGCCAACCTGTAACGTTCACTACATTTCAAGGTCTTCTCTCAATGCTTAATAGGTCATGCGGATGATAAATTAAACTTCAGTGAAATTCATTTTAAGAAAGTAACCTCAAACAAAGAAAAATGTGCTCTGCGACGCAAGTGAAGTTATCCAGCAAGGAACACAAACTCGTAAATACAGGCAATAATTGAACTTGAGAACACCAAAATTAGCTAAAACTGATCAAATGATGATTTGCCTTTGAACGATGACTTTGCGAGTAACGGTATGTTTCTTGCTAATTTATACTCTTAAAATACATTTTACTTGCGCCAATATGACCAGTTCGTGTTCTGTTTCAGGTCACTACGTTCTGTCGACTAAATATTAAACGAAGTTTCATCAATCAACTGCAGAACCTACATGGTAGGACCGGACCGACAAGTTTAGTACAGTTTGTTCGTCTACTTTTCGCTTAACAAAATCGTTGAATATACCCTTGTCGACTGATTTACGGATCTAGAAGTTTCTACTTAAGTTCAAGAGAATCTTCTACCGAGGACATGTACCATCTGGAAGTTTCTGATGTGTCCTTACGATTTCTGGATGCTTCGAGAACATTCTCGAAGCATCTAGTACAGGGTTCCTAAACAGGGGTGCGAGAGGACCTTTACAGGGATGCGAAATACTGTTTTGTTTCTCAGTCATTCACAAACTTAAATTTGTGACACAAAAGTTAGTATAAATTTCATTTGTCAACAATGGGTCCTTGATTTTTTGTAAAGGGTGCGAGAACATGCAAAACGTTCTTCAGGAGTGCCAGGCATAGCAAGGTTGGCGAACCACTGTTCTGTAACATTCTTAAAGCTTCTAGAACATTCTCAAAGCTTCTAGAACATTCTCGAAGCTTCTAGAACATTCTCGAAGCTTCTAGAACATTCTCGAAGCTTCTAGAACATTCTCGAAGTTTCTGGAACATTCTCGAAGCTTCTAAAACATTGTAGGTTATCGAAGCTCCTACAATATTTTGCAAGCTTTCAAAAGGTTTTCTGTTTTCTAAGGCAAAGAACTTAGGGAAACTTCAAATAGATTCCAACATTCACCACCATACAATCTAACTAGACGTCTTTCGAAAGTGTTTCAAACACTTGTTGGAGGCGGCCACACCTTTTCCTCTCTGTCTCGTTGTATGACAGCTTTCTTCGTCTGGACTCTAAGCGATTTGCGGCAAATTCACGCATCTATAAAAAAGATGAACTTTTCATTACGGTACAAACTTTGATACTTTGCAGAAATAGTTTCTTTTTGCTGCAATAAAGTTGAATTACACATCGTTGAATTTATTTTTGAATGCTTAAACTACGCAGTTTAAGAATAATAATAGTTTTTAAGTCTCCGTTTCCAGTAAAAACGAGTTCTCACAGAGGAAGAATTAGTTATAGCTCACAGTTTAAGCTTCCGTTTGCGCACGAAGACGATGTCACGGAGGAAGGAATAAGGGACATGTGCTGATAGAAACGGGGAACCCACGCACAAAGGTGTCTCCACACATGGGAACAGCAGGTCGGGAAGAAGAAGAAGAACAGTAGAAAACAAGGCTAGTGGAAGTATGAAATTAGGTGGAAGAGGGTACAGAAGACAGACGTCCCAAAGGCCTAGCTAATGGCTAAGGTAACCTACATAAACCCCCTGGGGCGCTGCTTCCCACAATACAGGATGGGCGAACCTAACTAACCTAACCCTATGGCCCCTCCTATGCCCCCCGAGGGGCACAGAGGAAGAATAAAGAGGCATATTATGTGTTGATAGAAACGTGGATCCTTTGTACGAGGGTGTTCCCACACAGAATCAACGAGCATGGGAACAGCAAATGGGAAAAGAAGAGGAACAGAATAATGCATCATCAATATGAGTATGATAGTGAAAGGAAGTAAAGTGGGCACGAAGTAAAGACGTCCTAAAGACCCAACTACGCCTACCGTTGTTCAAAATAAAAATGGTAACCGTTCAGACATCATTTCAGACACGAACCAAAGTAAAGAAACAATAACGTGCATTTTACGCACGAATAGGGAGGGCTATATAACACGCGCCTGCGGGAGGTAGAAACTGTAGTACACACGCGATCTACCCGGGGGGCAGCAGCAGCAGCAGCAGCAGCAGCAGTAGTAGTAGTATAATGAACACAGAGCTCGGGATTATGATACTCGCTGATAAGGTCAACAGATACGATTAGATCACAATATGATTAACCATGCTTATGTTATACTCAGGCTGTACTACAGCGCTACAGCTGCTTCCTTCCTTAAGGCTGGTAAACACGCTAGCCAAAAAAAATTAGTTTCCTCAGCTAATGGTCCGAACGTGTTTTGGATTTCATCTAAACAGACCTTCAAGTTTACAAAAAAAGGTATAAAAATGTTAGCAGTCAGTTCATTTTGCTGAGAAGGTGCCGGTAGTTAAGTTTCAGGCATCTCTCCAACTTTAAGGGAATTATAACTCAAAATTCTTGGCAAGTGTGCGCCATTTAACTGGATACCGCAACGCATTGGGACGCGGAGACTAGCGTGTGTACAGGGCCTTTACGAAGACAGTAAGAGAAAGACTCTCGTAGCTAAATAGCACAACGTAAGACAGGATTAACTCCTTTGTTAGCGTAACTGCAAAATATCAATTCAAACGTCCGTTTCTAGTAGGAAATACACAGTTAGTGAAGTACGTTGGAAACCAAAGAGAAAACTTGTCAGCCGCTGCAGCGGCAGTGCAAGAGAGCAAGTTAAAAAAAACTGGTAAAAATGAACGAAAAAACGGTAACCCAAGAGTGAGCATGTCCACCTAGCGCGAGAACTGAACGATAAGTACACTGAGCAGAGGAAGGAGAAAAACAGTACCAGCTGAATAAAACAAACTCCAGTATTTTCACGAAAACTCACAGTTCGGAGCATTGAACAACCTTGACGACAAACGACAAGAGGCATTGAGCTCCCGAAAGACGACGGATACAGGTATTCAAACCCAACGGCCCATGCCCCTATCCTCTGTCCGATGGCGAGGAGACCTAGTCGGGACATTACAGCTTGTCGTTTAACCTGTTGAACAGTTTGCGTAGACTTATGTCGATCTCCCGTTTTGTTCCTTAATGGCTTTGAATCACACTAGCTGTGGGTAGGAGTATGCATTAAACCCCAAATAATTAATTAGTATTCAAATTATAGAAAGAAAAGACCTAAACGAGTTGAAGAATGAATTTTAGATCTTTAGAGATTCTTGGCAATATACCCGTCCGCCAGGCCAAGTGAGGCTTCCTCGTAACTGTCCGCTAAGAGGTTATTTAAACCAGCAGCCGTCACCTGCTACGAAACGAATCTTCGACGATTCGTAATCTGTAGCAAAAACTACAAGTTCATGGACTTTGAGATAACACGATTCCCACTTCACTCAGGAAGGGTTAAGTGACTCTAGACTGAGGCCCAAAAAGAAAGCTGTTTATCATTACCTTGTGTAAACTTTAAGATGGCAATGCGTGTTGTAGTGACACACTGGTTACTTGCAGGATTGTGGAGTCGGATGCTGGCTGGAGCCAGGAGGCTGAGTCGAACATGTAGAACCTCAAAACCTTCCACTAGCAGGCACTCTCATCTTTCTAGTTAATGCCTCCCAACACTCTGAGGTCGCAGCGATCCCAGGAGGGAAACAATGAAGCGGCATGCCTGGTGCTAGCGAATGCAACAGTTTAGTAACTATCAGCTGATCCATTACCTTTAGTTGTCCAGAACTGCAAGCACTAACCTTGGTTTTACTTCTTTAGATCGAGTTTTAGGCACTATTCCCAAACCGATTACGATGGGGACAGCCTCAAATTCAATTATACAGAACAAGACTGAGAAAGAGATCATCTCACTGGAAATCGGTGGGGATTGATGCCTGAAACTCGATCTAAAGAAGCGATACTAACGCTCAATCAAGACGAAAGTTCCGAAGAAGTTAATACTCATGACATTAGCTTACCTTGATGGAACAGTTTCAACAATGGATGTCACCTGTGGAGTGTGTTAAGCGAAATGCCAACCCACACCTGGGAATAGCAAATCCGGAAGAGAAAAGGATGCGCTGTACAAAAGACAGCCACAGGTACATAAAAAATGCAATGACGTGCGCACTAAAAGAAACACCCAAATTTTATGGCTACAGCTAATCATGAACACAAATTACATCATACCATCAAGCACCGTTTTATCACATTGAATAAATCTATACAATTTATTGGGACATTGTTGCAAACCGCAGCTTAGGGCCTTCAGCCTGACATGTTTATGGACACCCAGGCGCTGTAGCACACCTGCTCGAGAAATACCAAGCTGCTTCGTGTATATACTTTTTGCCTAGAGCCTCAGGAGAGAAGGGACAGAAAGAGAGATGGCAATCCGCGAGAAGGGAGCAAAGAAAATTCAGGATCCCATACATGAAAGTGCCATAATGCTGTGCCAGTAGACATTATTGCTCTGGCTGAAAGTATACCACCGAAATAGATCGTTCAGTCAAGTTTTAAATAGCGGAACTAGCACAAAAATTGATGTTTAATATTGAGGGTGAATTTGTAACAAATGTGTAAGGATTTCGTAATAAGAGAATTTATACGACATATCACCAAGTGAAACTTACAATGCCTGGCACGATTTAGTCAACTCATCATCATAAGTGATAAATGAACAGTTGAGAAAGTCATCCAGTTTTAACAATAGGATAATGATGCTATTCGAAATAGCACAATGAAACAAAACTTTGAACCGGGCTTCTCAGGCCCTCTGGTTTTCATTAAGCACCGTCTCCATCAGCGTCATACAAAGATAGGAGATGAAGCGAGCATCATTTCCTGCGCATTAAAAAAAGTTTTACTTGAGAACAAAGCCAAATATCGAATGGTGAGAGTATAAGACTATTATATCATTTCCATACTCGTAGGCTCACCACCTTACCCACATCCACGTGTGATCCAAAAAATTAGGCTCGGCGATGCCGCCATGTACGAAAATTACAGGCAACCGAGTTGTCTCGAGTGGGCCGACTGCGCAACTGCTGGTTAAAAAAGGAGGATTAGCACACGGAGAAGAAGAAGAAGAGAAAAATGACCTACCTAGCTCACCCTATAACTATCTAACAACAGAAGCTGCGGCCAGACGTAACGACCTCTGCGGTAAGCCCATTGGCATTTAACACGAACAAGGTATGCTAGAATATTCTCCTAAGGGGTCGAGATTGCTAAGTAATACTTGCTGAGCACAACCTCTAGTAAGGGTTACAACCCAGGTTGGTTCACAGGACAGATGAAGTGCACTGACAGAACGAGCGGCTACACCTCGTCAACGTTACTCACGGCCCCATTATTGAAAAACTGCGGCCTGCAGGACCGTGGCTGAACGATTTGTAAAATTTAAGCCTCCAGAACCAATGCGCGGAATCTCAGCAGAGTATGCTAGTTAAAACACGTAACCCATGTACGGAGGTGTTTCCAGACGACAACAAAGAGCATGAATAGAGAGAGTCTGGAAATGAGAAGAACAGAAGAAAAATCACTAGCGAGACTATGAAAATGGAAGGAAGCATAGCGGTGATGCAGGGAAGAGATGTGCCCAGGAGGCCTAACTATGGCGTAGGTAAGCTATGGAGTCGCGGGGAACGACTACGACAAACTTGGGATGGGGGACCAGTTTTCAAGTAGTGGGTTAGGTCAGATATGGTCGAGCTACAACTAGCGCAGTATCGTTAAGATCTGTTCCTACTAGCAACAGGTTGTTGCCAACCTAACTGAAACTTTATAAAATAGGATAATTTCAATGCACCGAAATCTTACCATCTCCCCCAGAAACTTTGGACTTTGACTTTGCACCCTTGCTGTCATCATCTACACTTGTACATGGTAATTACGGAGTTAACGGGCTGTAAACCATTACCGCCTATTATCATACAAAACTAACTGTTATTTCAAAAACAGTACCTCCGGCTGTGTCACCACACGACACCGGTGCGTCTGTGTCAGGCGTAGATATACAGTACAAGATAGTTTAAACCTCTCTAAGTCATAATTACGCAGTTCCAAGAGAGGAAAAGGAAGGGATATAAAGTACGCCAAGATAAATGTCCAACCCATGCACGAAGGTGTTGCCTCACAGGATCGACGCGCATTGGTACGCAGGACAGCAGGTCGGAAAAGACGGCACGGTGCGTGTCCGCACTGCATGAGCGCCTCGGGGCAGTATCTCTTACACATTTTTGCCAAAGCCCGAAGACAATACAACTTAAGCCCTTTTTCCTAGTGATACAAAAAATTCGTGAATAAGATAATATAGTGGACGTACACAAAAATATAAATATCAGTTATGAAACGCCAAAGATAGTACAATAAAAATAATTACATGGATTTGCTACTTGTCTTAGGTACCTAGCGCTTTACACGGGGCGGGTCGTTATAACTATGAGGAACAGTGGCAAAACCATACTTATACTACTGTAATGAGCATTTAACGCACATGGGACACAAATGAAAGAAAACAGTAACAGTGCCGTAGCTTTGATGATCCGATGGAAACAACAATGACCACAACTCAGTAATGTGATAACGTAAGAAAGATGAGTACGCAAGATACAAATATATTGCCACCGATACAGAGGCTAGTGCACGTTATTATCGGTCCTGGTAACGGCGCATCAGTGAAACTAAAGACGTATTTGTGAAACATAATTTATATAACAACGGCAAATGGAGCAAAAAGAGTCAGAGATACATTATAGATAACGAAAAAGTGGTTAGAATTGGATCTTAAAGTATAACACGAAATGGAGAGTGTAAAGTTTTTATAACGTAATACGAATTTTGGCATAGAACTTTAAATTGTTTATCGTAATACGCCGGCTCTCCCGTAATACAGTAGCTTAGGAGATTATAGTGTAGGGAGCTAAGGCGAAAGAAAATGAACCATAGGATTAGAACTATCGATTCGCTGCAATTATCCTGTCATTTTCCCCTCTTTTCCTGAGACATAAATCGCAGGAATTGCTGTCGATAGCAAATAATTCTTTATTCCTTTAAGCTGGCAGTGTCTTCCATCAGACAAAAAATTACTGTAAAATTTACACCGGAAAGAGTTACTTAATGCAGTATCTGCATCTGTAATAATTACGTTCACAGATGTCAATTATTAAAAAATGGCATAAATAGTAAAAAAAAACGACATAAATAGCAACACTCACAACGTAACGGCACTGGAACATGAAATAGTTTCGAGCATTAAATAATTATTATCTGTGGATGAGAATGATGAAGTTAAAGATCAAAATAAACATTATTACACAATTTGTTTACTTTGAACAGGTAAATATATTACGAATGCAATCAAATGCTATAAAAAGAATAAATTAACAGACAATAGAAAACAATGACCCATAGAGGTATTGCAATGGACATTGAAGGGACCGATGATGGTGAGACAAATACGCGTGCTAGATATTTTCTTGAGAGGTGCGCCGGTGACACTGACTTACCATTTAGAGAAATTCTATTACATAAATATCGACAGATTATCAACAATGATGGCACTTCAAACTAAGGGATGGGAATGCAAACAGAGGGTGACTTGGGTATTCGTATCGCTCTTGAAAATAGAGTGTTTTGAGAAAAGCTTTGTGTGAAAGGTTACTTGTACACAAATTCGCGGTTAAGGTGACCAACTGCTTCAGTCAAACACCTTTTGGTTCTGATAGCTGAAGAAGATAGTCATTCGTAGTAAAGAATTGAGTGAGCACAACAAAATCTGAGCTTAATATACCAGGTAACTAAACCATGGACTAACCATTTGATTTGCGGGTTAAAAGATGCAGTATATGGACTATATTTTACACGAAGAATTATTTTCGTCGGTCGTCACAACAAAATGCTATTGGTTGAAGCGATTAGTTACATCAATTAAGTAGATTTTCCTGCTATGTAGCTGGCACTGAGCTCTACTGGGTTAACATGAGATTCTTATATTTAAGCGCTTCATGTCAAAAAGATGCATCGGAACTAAAATCACTGCATCGATTATCACTGACTCGAAAGCAGTTCGCGCAAGTGAATAACACTTGGTTCAAACAGAGCCATTATCTAACGGCAAAGACATTGTCAACGCTTGTGGAATTGTCTCGCGTTGTTAGCAAGGAGTATTTAGGTCGGAATGGCACAGAGTCTATGTGTGTTGCAAAACATTCTGCATAACGTCTGTAAAGTTGTTAACATCGCTATGCAGTCGTAGCTTAAGCCAAACCATTGTAGAAAAATAGAAAATTATAAGAAGTTTCGTTCGTCAATATTTGAGAAACATTGAATGCTTGCAGGCCCATTACGAACCTTATCCAAGCGGCTTAGTGCATTAAAGCAAAACAGGGTTTTCTACGTGTTGAGATTCTCGAAAATGCAGAAATCACATGAGCCGAAACCAAGGAGTTACTCAGGATCTCTTTACAACCAACATGTCGATTCACAAGCTCTTGCACAGCTGCTCACATGCGAATGCTGTATCGAGAATGTCGTACATTTTATGCAACTGTGCATCGAAACTGAAAGATATTGGAATTGGCTTTCGTATCGAAATACGACACCCAAAGATGTGTTGAAGCCCAAGACCACCAGGAATAGTAATATTTCAAAAAGATGGTAGCAAGAGTCTTGAGCTCATCATTAGAATAAAGTTGCAATCCAGGCGAAAATATCGGGAGAAATAAAACATGAGATTTACTGTACGAACGCTAAAAGAAAGAGCAGTGCGCAAAACTTTGTTTGCTTCCTACGCACTTGTTCGTTACTCAAATTTTTAGTTAATCGATCCGTGTCATGGAATGAGTTAAATCTGAGCAAGAATATTTAGGTCCCATCGAATGGATAATTTACATTATAAGTTTGAATTGTACGCAATGAGTGGATCAATTAGTAACAGGCTTCGAAATTGAGAAAGCAATGTTACATACCTACATACGGAGGCACAAATGCCGACTATTGTAATTTAGGAAGAGCATTTTGGNAAGAATATTTAGGTCCCATCGAATAGATAATTTACATTATAAGTTTGAATTGTACGCAATGAGTGGATCAATTAGTAACAGGCTTCGAAATTGAGAAAGCAATGTTACATACCTACATACGGAGGCACAAATGCCGACTATTGTAATATAGGAAGAGCATTTTGAGACTACAATACAGCTGAGTTGGTATTGCATAGAATTTTCATAGTACAGTGTGCAAGTGAGGCATTTTTTGATAAACAAAACAGTATTTTGTGGCCAAGCGTATGCTTTTCTACTAGTAAAGAGATTACATGAATAAATAATGCGGAAATACTAACTGCTGTACTCCCGACCAGCTTTGTAATACCGACGGCATCGAAGTCATTTCGTGACGCATCTTGGTCCACTTATACTGGGAAAATAAATGCCTGGTAGTCATACAATTCTGGATACATCACCTACGCCATTGGTTATTGGGATGATTCTGTAATTACTGTAAACTTCCTCGTCACTGCAATGAAGTTTTATAAGAAGAAAAGAAAAGGGAGAAATAAAGTGTCAAGAAAACGAGAGCCACAAACCAATCGGGACTTCGTAGCTATTTATCGGATGATATCCGATACCGCTCACTATTTACCCGTAGGCAGCCAATAAATTTCCGTTTGAGAAGCTTGGATGAAATCTTTAACATAAAAAGCAAGTTAGGAAAAAAGAATAAGAGAGAGAGAAAGAAAAGTCGGAACAGTCTACATAGGTGTGTAATGGATAGCAACTGTACATACTTGGAAATATCTATGATGAACTTTTGACGCAACGTTTCAATATAATCAACAGGCTTCAAACGATTAACGAAAGAGCGTAACATAAGTAGCTACTTATGAGCGTTTTGTATACGCCATTGGGTTGCTCTAGTGATATATCAGTCAATCGCTATCCTCATTTATGATAAATAAGACGGACAAAAACCGCACCGAATTACGGCCTCTGAACAGGGATCGAATATGACACGAAATATCAAGTTATTGCTGGGACAAAAACATGGAATTGATTTCCGGTGCTGCACTGCACACCTGCGATGAAGTACAGAACAATCCAACTAAAGAATGGCATTCATAAATAAATAAACAAAAAAATTATTTGTCTTATCGGCATGCAGTGCTGAATATTCTAAGGGCGCAGCACCCTCAGGTATTCATTCATTACTCATTACAGTAATGATGTAAAGTCAGGTAAAAAAAGGAGCACGAAAACAGCTAACCACCGCGCACGGCAATAAATTAGACAACGAGAGTGAAAGGATACGTTTTTATGATCATTATTTTCTAGTATTAACACCGCATTCAAAGAAAACGTATGTTAGGGAACGTACCAATCTTGAGGTACCAGGTACCTGAGCATCTTCGGACGTTATCCAGGTCATCTAACATATGGAGGATCACAATGCTGGTTGTCGTCTGTTGGGTCTTAAGGATCTACAACTCTAAAGTGTATTCTGTTCATATTCTAGTTAGCCATTCTACTTATTTACGAGAGCAGGAGATACATGGGAGTCTGGAGCCATGGATAATTCGCAACAATACTTTCCATAAAATTAATACAGAAATATCTCACTTATATTGCTTTCATTTGAAAGTGACCGTAACTAAAATATTTGGAATTAAAAATATATTTTCATAGAGAAACTTTAGCTATACCTCTAAGGGGAGAAAGAAAATTCTACGGTCCTTAAGAAAGTTACACATAGGATAGAGAAATGTCTGCTCAGATAAGCTACTTGAAGTTGTAGTAAGGAAATGTACAGTAAGAGAACGTAGCCGCTGTAAAAAAGGAGCGTCAAAATGAGTCCAGATTACAGCAGCGAGTAGAAAAAACCTTACAGAGCCGTTCTCCGAAATACAATAGAAATTCAGACAACACCATACAAAAGTGTAGGCAGCCTATGTATCATACAAATGTTGAGGACTGAATTAAATAAAAGTTCCGCTACACTGTACCCTAGGCAACGATCACAAAAGCGTGAGATCCTTCAGAGAATGCTGTCGCGACCAGACAAAAGATGTTGCGTTACACCAGGCGACCCACCGAGGGTACCATAGCAATTGTCCATGTCTCGCGCCGACATGATGTCATAGTCCAAATCCGCTCTCAATCGGGTGGTAGACGCGCCTCTCACAGGACTAGGTGTTTCTCTAGTAACTGCCGTAACTCTAGGTATAGGACTACCTGACAAAGCTCCTCTGGAAGCATTGGTAACACCACCACTGGGGTGCATGGATATGTCCCCAGAGTTGAGGTAGTCTCTGGTCCTCAACAGATCCCCCGCCCCCGGGTGCCTTACGAGGTCGCCGCCGCTCATGATGTCGCCGACGGAGGTCCTGACGCGGGGGTCGCCGTGCTCCCGCAAAGGGCTCGTGTCTTCATAGCTCCCGAGGAGGGGTCGGCTTACTGGGATCTGTGGAGACACGAGATAGCACTCGTTATTGTAGAATTGTTGTGAAGTCCGTATAGCTACTGTATAATTACACCATAATTGTAAGCTTCGGCGCCAAGTACCCGTATGATTTTCTAAGGGTTGTAGCCAGATCTATGCATATATGCGGTATGGTGAGAAAAGACTGACTATAACAACAACTGAAAACTCTCAGTGTTGAAGCCTGTGTGGACGCAAGCTACAGCCCGAAGAGAAAGATACAACCTGAGCAAGAACTATTAATAGCAGGAAACCGATTTTCATAAAATGATTTAATGTATGCAGAAGCGTCTCAAAAACTTCAGTTTTGAACAAAGAAAACACTAGACTACTGACGGAATATAGTTCTCAAAAGACGAAGATTGAAACCAATGAGTTGCTTCCTTCACACCTCAAATGTAATGTCCATCTTGCAGCTACGATCTATGAAAGATCGAGAACAGCGCTAGACGAAAGACCCAGCTTTGGAGCGAAGCTACTGATGTTCCGGCAGACTATAAGCTACCTACTCAAACATATTTCTGGGACGCACATAGCGCTGAAACTGTAATTACCTCCGCCAAGGAGGTTAAGCTTTCGTCGTGTTTGTCTGTCACCAAGATAACTCAAAAAGTTATCAACCGATTTGGATGAAATTTACAGGGATTGTTAGGTATGTTAGCAAGAACAGATGATTACCTAACTTTTGGTGAAGGTATGTCCATCCGTTTGTTTGAATTTTGATGAAATTAACATGAGTTGTTATATATAAAACAAAGAATAAATGACCAAATTTTGGTACTGATTCGTTTGTTCGATCGTTTGTTGGTAACTGTTTTTAATTTTATGCTTGTTAGCAGAAAAACTAAAAGAAAAATGAAGGGATCATTATGAAATTTATAGGGGTTGTTAGTGATGTTGAAAGACACAAATGATTAAATTTTAGTGCAGATCGGTTTGTTTGTTTGTATTTTTGACTGATGTTTGTCATAACGTTTGTTAGCAGCATAACTCAAAAAGTTAAGAACGGATCTTCAAGAAAATTGCACAAGCTGTTATTACTATCAAAAGGCATAAATAATTAGATTTTGGAGTTTATACAAAGAAAATTCTGGTTTCAGTGCCAATTTTAATTTTTTGCTACCGTTGCCTCGCATGGCAGAGGTATGCGCTCTCAGAGTGCTCTAGTTTATTCAGCTTTTGGAGCGGTCAAAACTACTCCTAAGGTGACGTACATTAGTTACACATACCTGACGATGCTTGTCTGAGGCTACAACGTCGCGCAACAGCGGCGATACGCGAGGAGAAGATGACTCGGAAGAACTTAGATGTCCTGAACCTCCAAATGAAGTCCTTGATTCTGCAAACCAGAGACAAAACAGTTAATAAAAAAATACCGTAGTACAGGTTTTCGTTTCTACGTCATTGAACTAAGAGCCGCAAGCAACAAAAACGAGTTGTACATATATAGGAACTGCAACTTATAGGAAGGAAGATGGAGAGCATGAAGAAATCAGTAGCTGTATGATGAAGGAAAAAATAAAAGTATGCGGGGAAAAGACACCTGCTGACGCCAAGTATGGACCAAAGTGACGATAACTTCTTGAATAGTTATTAAGTCTTAATAATTAACGACACCTTACACGAAATGCGCTGTTCCAAGAGAGAAAAGTGAAGTAATTCGTATCTAGTATGCCATGAAAACGGGGAATCGAGAACCAGAATACAGCATACGGAAAGAACTAGTCGAGAGGAAAGGAAGATCACACTAAAAATTGTCAATAAAAATACGACAAGAAAAAAAATCGGTAATTGCGGAAAAAAGGCAGTAAACTATATAGTAGAAAGAACGGAAATAAGCCCATTGTGATTTATATGAAGTAGGTTAGCCTCAGCTCCCCTAGCCCATTACAATTTGATACTCTTAGAGAGGAACAGGAAGAGACATACCGTAGGACGAGATAAAACGAAGACCCTATACGCGACGGTGTTCCCACATTAGATCAACACACATGGGAATAGCAAGCCTGAAGAGAAGAGGAAGAACAGAGGAATGCATCCTCGGTTGGAATATGAAACTGGAAAGAAGCACAGTGGGCACGAGGGAGCGATGTCCCAAAGGCCTAGCTAATGACTAAGGTTAGGTAGGTAACCAACAGCTTCTTTCTGCAGTCGCAGCTTCCCATAACATAGGATAAGTGAACCTAACTAACCTTAACACGATGGCCCACTCAATGCCCCCTAAAAGCTAGTTAGATTAGATTGAGTAGCTTAAGCCTCTGTTTCCACAATTAACTAAGGCGATCTAACAGAGGGAGATGGAACGGACATACAGCATGCCGATAGAAACGTGGTACCCAGGTACGAAGGTGTTCCCGCACAAGATCAACATGCATGGGAACAGCAAATCGGAAGAAGAGGAAGAACAGTTGAAAGTAAGAACAGTAGATTAGATTAGATAGACGGCAGTAGACGAACCAATAGCCCCATTCCCAAAAAGACACTGGAACTTACACCTCAGCCCTCTATGAGCTATGGCCATTATGTTAGTAGGATATAGAGGAAAAGATAAAAGAGGGGAAGAGTCCCGGTCAAAGAGATGATCATGAATGCACGCAAGCACGATCAAGAGCTGCTGACATGCGGAGCTTAGAGACGTCAAACTGTGTAGTTGGAGTGGGAGAGAGAAAAAGACGGATTAAGGTGGCCTCGGTAGCTTTGGCCGTTAAGAGTTTGCGACTCCTGCAGGAGGAGTTCTTAGCAGTGGAGGAAGTCTTTCCCAATGTATGTCAAGACGATTTTTAAACGTGTTGACTGACTCCGCATGAACAACATCGGAAGGGAGTCTATTCCAAATGCTGACTATGAAATACGGGAAAAACTGCTGACTTAAAATCATTCTTCGAGCTTTATGCTTGAGTTTTGGACCGAAGTTTCTCAAGTGATCATTGAGGTCTCCTCTAAAAAGCCCCGTTGTAGGTACGTTATTGAAGCTATTCGAATACTTGAATGTTTATATTAGTTGCCCCCTGAGTCGTCTTTGCTCGAGAGAGATCAGACCCAGTTCTTTTAGGCGACATTCATACGGCTTATTTCTCAGCTGAGGTAGCAATTTCTTTGCCCTGCGTTGAACTCTTTCCATGTTATCGTGGCGACCAGAATTGGACAGCAAATTCTAAGTGTGGCCGCACTAACGCCTTGTACAAGGTAACGATGATGTCCTTGGACTTGTATTCAAAATTTCTGGTGATGAATCCCTGTACTCTGTTTGCTATTTTCACACTCTTGTCAACTTGCTGACTGTGTTGTAATTTGTTTGTAATAGTGATTCCCAAGTCACGCTGTTGGGTGACAGCAGCCAATACAGTCCCATTCATTTTCAATAGGAGTGCAATGTTCATCAGCCGTATGTGCATAACTGAGCATTTATCGACATTAAAGCTTATCTGCCACGTTGCGTTCCATTCTATGAGGTGGTGAAGGTCTTGTTGGAGCTCGGTTCTTTTCGTTGCAGGATGACATAGTTAAGTATCGTCCGCAAATTTACTGGTTTTACTACGGATTTTAAGATCGAGATCATTGATGTAAATTGAGAACAGAAGTGGGTCAAGCACGCTACCTCGTGGAACCCCTGATGAAACGTGCGTCCAGGCGCTCGTTCCTCCTTCAAGCTTTACTCGCTGTTCCCGACCTGTAAGCCATGCCCTGATCCATCGTAAATAGTCTCCCTGGATGCCTTGGGCTTCCAACAGTAGGAGTATGAAATCAGAAGAAAGCAATGTGAGCACGAAAGACAGACGTCCCAAATGCCTAGCTGAAGGTTAAGGTAACATACAGGGTCCCTAGAGGGCGCTGCTCCCCATACTATAGGATGGGCGAACCTAAACTAACCCAACCTGATGCTCTGACTTACGGCCCATCTTATGCTCCATGAGGGGGAGCTGATGCAATCGAGCTGTAACTGAGGCTCGAGTAACTACCAACCGTTCGAGTACTCTCGGGGCACCATGGGACCACGGATGGTTGAACGCAAGCTGATGAAGCCTGAATCTTATTCCTACCCAGGTGCGGTTTTGCTAGATCGGTTCTTCATCCTAAACTATTTCTCCGCGAAAGAAGCTCTCGTAGCAAAATATCACAGGCTTGCCACATGGCTCGTCAGTGAAAAAATATCAACAGAAGTTGCCGGAAAGAGGATCAAGTCCTAAGTCGTTGAATCATAAACATAGTTTTGAAATAATTACTCTCCTTAGCACCGCATGCAGTGTGATCGATAGGCTACGTGGTAACAGATCAGTCTCCTACACAGAACCTCCTACACAGTCAATAGCTATAAAATAACCGACACTATGCCTAGATAACGGTGAACGAATTTGCCTGTCAGCAATTTGCAAAACCTGATGATGAACAGCAAAATATCACAATAATTAATAATTAAATGTCACACCCCACAGAGAACTTGCTATTGAATGCATGAGCGTATTAATATTCTCGTGAGCTGTGACACGTGTCGTTGCAGTGCGTGCATTATTAATTTTATTTGCAAACATCTGTAGATGAAATTCAAAGAACATATGTACAGTGTACTGTACGCTCTTCAGCGGTATACGTTTATACGAAGGAGAGTCTCCGCATGTCTTTCTATGAAACAATAGATCTCTACCAAGAGATTACATACATGCACCTCTGGTAATCTTGATTGAATAAATACTGTAGATTATAAATGAATAAAGATTAGAGAAAAATCAATAAGAAACCCATTAAAAGCGTAGAAAAAAATGAGCGACGAAGACTCCGAGACTCGAAGCGAAGTAGACAAGTCAAATTTCAAGATGGGGGGGGGGCTGCTTTCTCAGAAAACACTCGCTGTTTCTTCTACGATCATGTGATGGCGGAGGAGAGCATCAAAAGAAGATTATATTATTACGAAGAAGACGAGGATAAGTGATGCATTTGTCATGGTCTTACAGTGACGCAAATGAATAAAGCTTCAACAGAACTATTTTTAATATTATTACATATATAAGCCTCCGTTTCACAGATGAAGAAAGACGAGGCATACAGTATGCCGATAGAAACGTGAAACCCATGTACGAGGGGATTCCCACACAGGATCAATGAGCATGGGAGCAACAAGTCGGGAAAAGACTGAAAGAACAGAGATAATTAACATTAGTAGCAGTACGAAAACGGAAGAAAGTAAAGTGGTCACGAAGGGAAGACGTCTTGAAGGCGTAGCTGAGGTTAAGGTAGGTAATCTACAGGGTCTCCGTTGGGTCGTTGCTCCCCATACTATATCTAACTAACCTAATCCTATGGCCTCTCCTATGCCCCTGAGGGGTAAAGCCGACTACAATTTATAATATTATTCTGTTTGTGACACCATCTTGCAGTACGTCTGCAAGTACGATTCAAGTATTCGATCGAGAAACAAGCACATTAATTGCAAGCTCCAACTTTGGATCGAAGAACTTTAACCGTAGTAGAGGCTTGTTTTTGTTAATTCTACAATAAATAGAGCATGATAAGACTGAGAATGCTTAGCAGCCGACACTTTTCTTACACCTTCTGAAATAGGAGTTCAAGGTCAGAATATCATGTACGAGACAGCGCATTTTTAAAATACTGTTGCGTGACGAGATTTTAGAAAGAAAAAAAAAAAGTTCTACATATGTTGGTATAAAAGAATCAACTCAACTGTCAGCAGTAATCTACGAGCTCTTAGAGGTACAAGTAGTAGTAGTAGAAGTTTTTACTAGCGCTTCAGTGGCACACTGCATATATCGCGCCGAACTATTCCTGTGTTTAACCACAGGCTCGTGCGCCGACTAGGGCGCGTTTTAAATTGTCATTGATTTTTGTCTCGGCTGTTCTGTCGGTAGGTCTTAGTGTGGTCAGTGCGCTACCGACAGGAAAAAGGCGCAAGTAGAGCATCTCCAACCCCCGGGCGCGGCTGAACGCTGTCGCTCAGTTACGCCGCACAGGGGAAGGAAACGAAATACAAGAAAGNACCTAACTTTACAAAACTAACCTCGTCAGCAGGAACTGCGGCGAGATGCTACATCCCCTGCGGAGAAGGCACTCGGGACCCTTGGGTGCGTGATGCCCAAACATATTGTGGCAGGGAAAGGGCCCGCCATCTTAGAGGATAAAAAAGAACATAATACTGCCCCTATCATGTACTTTTTAAAATCTCAAAATCTGGCAGGAATACATACAGAAGATTAGATTTGAAAAATCATAGGTTTGACCCTGCATCAACACTTCTTATACAGAGATACTAAAAATTTCTCACACACCCCTCGTACATTATGTAAGGTTAAAAGTAGTGCATTGTTGTTGTTGCATTTGAGGTCGACAATCAGCATCAGAAATAGAGGAAATACGTTTAAGGTTAGATGAGGCGCATTACAAGTTGTAGTTGAAACAAGGTATGAGGTTAACCTAACACAAGTTATACGAGCGTACCTTGCGTTCTCAACATTTGGAATAGGAAAAAAAAACGGAACATTGCACAACCGTGGCATCTCCAATTAAGGGTTTCTCTATTATTATCAATAATATTCAAAGGAAAATAACCCCTATCCTAAGTGAACGCTGCGATCCAAAGAAGGGAATCAAGGAGCAGCACGTAGTATGTCGAGAGAAACGTGCAAACCATGCACAGAGTTGTTGGTACGCTGAATCAAAGTATATTCCGGTGTACTCGTGCTGTACGCAAACCGCAATTGGCACTATAAATCAAGGAAAGAGAGGATGAAGAAAACATCACAGGAAGGAACATGAAAATGAAAAAAATGAAAACGGTTGCAAAAGAAAGCATGCCGAAGGCACCGCGGAGCCTCAAGGATTCACGAGGAGATTTGATCGCTCATTAACAACAGATAGGGAATGCGGCGGATTAAATCTAAAGCTTAACCCGCCCACAAACGCGGTGATTATATTGCTTATGCTCCCAGCTCTCGCTCTTTAGTATGTGGTCGGTCTCCATTGTGATCCACTACTGACCTCTCCCGCATTCACACACAGACTGAGGGATAAAATCTGCTAAGGGTGAAAACTTTCGCCGGAATGTAAGATGAAAATGAACGATGTGATGTGTGAGATTTTATCCTTCTGATCCCATAGACGGGGGGGGGGGATATTTGACCGATTTAGTCTGGTGCGATTAAATCTGATAAAATTAGGCGATCAAATCTCGTGAATGGGTACCGTTTGGGTCACCGTGGTTACAGTGTGGCTAGAACTGCACATTTCACTCGGTTTCCAAGTTCCGTAAAAAGGAAAACAAGAAAAAATAACCAAAGCAGCACTCCGAGATCACTGACCTGCACCATGTAACGCAGGGCTGGTGAAAATTTTGAAATGGAGCAGAGCCCAGATTTGGTTCCTATAATCAATATCATATCATCTGTATCTCGTAACATTGCTAACAGTTGCTGTAAATTTATAGAGATCCGTCAGTAACTTTTAGAGTTACGTCGCTGCCGAGACAAAAAGTCACATAACTGCGGATAAAAACGTAAACTCCTTGGCGGAGTAAGAAATTAGTCTCCTGAGAAAATATTTATCAATTTTAATTCGATAACAATTCGCCAGAAGGCTAATAGTTGAATATTCTCACAGTATAAGGAGCCATATTGTGATGCACACAAACAGTACGTTTTATCTTCGCTACAGAAGCAGTGAAGCGAAACTCGAGCTAAATAAATCTGTAAATGAACTAATACTCATAAACGATTGTTGCAGCGCCTTCACTAAATCGGGTTGAACATTTTTGTGGAATTGGCAGAATTGAACTTCAATTAATTGAACGCCCAGTATATGGGTGATGAAATAAATTAATCGCAATGAAATCTCAGTATAGGATTTTTGGCCACCTTTAGCACTCTGTTGCAGCGACAACTTAAAATTTTGGGATATAAAAAAGCGAGTGAACTTGTGCTTGGCATCAATAGAAAAATAAAAGAAGGTACAGAAAGAGGTCTTCACTCCGGCAATATTTCTGCCATAAAAACAGAGTCTCCTGCATTGGAGAAAAGTGAGTGTGCGAAAGATAAGTCATCGCACATCCTGCGGGCATAACACATTATACTGGCAGCCTCTTCCAGTAATAGCACTTCCGGTCCGGAGAGCCTCGCATAATTAAGCATATTACATGTACACCAGGTAGGCAGCATACAGGTACGCCAACTGCCCGCAAGACGGTGTTAACAGGTACATCAGCCATACACCGCCAAGTGAGGTGCAGATCTGGTACCGCAAGAAGCGTTACGGTTTCCAGAAATTTCGAGTGAAGTGGGCGCTTCATCTCCGAGATTGATCAATTTGTATGCATGAAGGGACGGCCGAGCACGTCTGTGTTTATGGAAGCTCCAATAGTTCAAGAATGACCTACGATCATCGCGAAAGTCTAGCGAGCAGCTCACGTGCGTAGTTACGGCGGCGGCGAGATGGTCCCCAAGATTTTAAAACTAATGGTTATTGGAATTTTAACCCTGTATGGCCTAGCATCCTTCACAAACGTAGTTTCAAATTAGACTATGCCCACAAGAAACCGGCGTTTTAGTTGGTATCCAAGAGAGATAATGCAAGGATTGCCAACACAGTTTGCCTGTCGCATTCTGCCCACTTAGCAGTGGGGATGCAATCATAAGCAGCGCAGCCCCGAGGCACTCGTTCGCTAGGTTCGTCGAAGTCCATTTAAGCCAATCCCGATCGTTAGAAATCTCAGAGAATTATTATTATATTGGTATTGCCCTGCTATTTCTGAATCTAAGACGATCAGTATAGCGATCTAAGATGATTTACTAGGCTTACAGCCGGAATCACAACTTAGTGCTCAGGCGGCAAAAGATGAAGGACGAAAAGAAAAAACAGAAGAAAGCAGCGCCCGTACGGACGGCCCCTCCGTGGCCCACAGCACGGGCGAAGGTGAGAGCCCCGTATAAAAAGTCAGTCACCTCGATCGGCGGCCCACCTCGCGGGACAGAAAAGGAAATTTTGAGAACCTACCTAACATTATAAAACTGATCTCGTCAGCAGGAACTGCGGCAAGCTTCAACATCTCCTGCGGAAAAGGCACTAGGGATCCTTGGGTGCGTGATGCCCAAATATAAAGTGGCAGAGAAAGAAATCTCAGAGATGAGCGTTGGTTTCGGTATTTTGCTCTGTGTTGTAGGCATGAAAAGAAAACCAGGTGGGCATGAGACTGCTGACTAGTCTATTTTGCGGAGCAAGACTGAGTTTCTGGAGCAAGACTCAGTTTCTGGTGCATGAGTGAGTTTCCGGAGTATGAGTGAGTTTCCGGAGTATGAGTGAGTTTCCGGAGTATGAGTGAGTTTCCGGAGCATGAGTGAGTTTCCGGAGCATGAGAGAGTTTCCGGAGCATGAGTGAGTTTCCGGAGCATGAGTGAGTTTCCGGACATGAGTGAGTTTCCTGTTGCCTCATCAGTAACAGATGAATAGTTAAGGCCCGCTTCACACTTGCGATTTTAAACGCCGCGCAATTGCAATTGTTTCAAATAAAAAACGCAGCGGTATAAGTATCGCAAGTCTGAAAGGTTTTATTTGAAACAATTGTAAGCTAGACTTAATTGTGATGCGTTTTCTTTGCCGCGGCATTTAGAAAACGCAAGTGTTAAGAGGACCTAAAGCCATAAATTCGTTTCAACAGGGTGAAGCCAATGCACCATGAGTGAAGGGATGGCCAAGTTAACCCAAAGCAATGGCCTATGGCCCATCCTTCGCCTTAAGAGGGGAATCCTTGCTAATTTATACAACAGAGGCCGGCATTATGAAATACTGCAATTCAAGAGAACATTTCGACGGATCAAACTGGACATATTTTAAAAAACTAAAAGGATAGTATGTTTAGTAATCTTCACGAAATTAAAAATGGATACAATCTCCAGTACCAGGTATACAATAGCACAAATTTCTCAAGGAGACGTAGTTTTTCTTTCTGCGGAATACACGAGGGTTATTTTTAAAGTAAGTACAGCATTGAAGTAGAATGAAACGAATATATTTTTCTGATACATTTGGTCTTAAGAGACAGCCTGCGCATCCACATATTTTCTACATCATTTCCGCCAATATTAAGGCAATTTTCGTATCGTCCAACCAGATTCTGATCTCGTTCTTCATAAAAATCCTCCGCTCGATATTCTATTTTATTATTTTGCTTAGTTTAAGGCTTTGTTTCAATGGCGACAGCATAGAGGAAGCTAGAAAGAAAATATAATGTGTCTATAGAAACGTGGAGCCCGTGCACAAGGGTGTTTCCACCCACGATCAACACGCATGAGAGCACTAATTAAATCGAGAAAGAAGAGGTGGAAAAAACCAAGGAAAGGAACATCAGTAAAAGTATGACATCGTAATGAAGCAAAATGGGCACAAGATACAGATGTCCCGAAGGCTAGCAAATGGATACGGTAACCTCCACATACCCGCTGGGGTCGCTGCTCCCCAGAACGTAGTATAGGCAAACTTAACTAACCCAGCCCTAAAGCTCAGCCTAGGCCTCCGGCCTGAGGGCGACTCAATATTGCTCATATTGAACATTCATTCGTGCGGCCATTTGTAGAAGCTGTAGCCCGTCTTCGTACCGTTCCACCGGTGACAATGTTTTGCCCGTAAACAATCAATAAAGATCTAAGAGGATTTACTCGGCTTACAGCCGGCAATACAACGTTGTGCTCAGGTGGCAAAAGATGAAAGACGAAAAGAGAAGAAGACAGAAGAAAGAAGCGCCCGTAAGTACGGTCCCTTCTGTGGCCCTCCGCACAGGCGAGGTAAGAGCCCCGCAGAAAAAGTCGGTCACCTCGCGGGGTAGAAAGGGAATATAGAGAACCTAATTAATTCTACAAAACTAACTTTCTCAGTAGGAACTGCGGCCAGATGCTACATCTCCTGCGGAGAAGGCACTCGGGACCCTTGGGTGCGTGATGCCCAAACATATTGTGGCAGGGAAATTTAAACATCAATGCTCGTACGTAAATTGAGGGATATCTTTCGCTGATGGCACAAAGGCTAAGTAAAAAATTCAGTAAAATTTTACGTATAAGGAAACGTTTAGAGCTGAAAGTTAATACCACGAAGAGAATAAAAATTATCCGAGTTACCGAGTCGTTGTTCATCCATCTATAATACTAAAAGTATGTCAACCGGTCTTGCTTGTTTATTTGAGTCTTGTTTGACACATCTTCTTTACTTTTACAGGAGAAGAAATTCGAGGTATTGGGGGGGGGGGCATTCTTTCCTTGGATTAGCTCATTAATTTGCTTGTATCTGTGATACGGAAGTTAAACTGAGCTGGGCCTCAAGAACGGGCATGATCAATTCATCGGTTCCATGGGCAATACAACTGAAATACGTAACATATAATTGTTGTGCGCGTTTGGTGGATTTGCGCGATCGATCGATCGCGCTGCGCGTTTGAAAAAAAAACAGTCCTTGCCTCTCCTAACCTACCCGACATTAAACCCGAATATAGTCCAACTTACCCGAAATTACGACCTAATAGCTACAACATCCACCAAACGCGCAGCGCGATCGATCGATCGCGCAAATCCACCAAACGCGCGCAACATAATAATTTGACTTTGCTCACAACCTGGGTGTTGAATATCGGTTAGAGAAGCAAAGAATCAGTTGATAGTGAACCGAACGGGCCGCCCGCTCGTTGACGGGCAGAAGAGGACGCCAGAATAGCAGGTGGTCTATGCTAAGCTACAGAACACCTGCTTTTTTGCGAATGCAAAGACGATCGTGATCAGGACCCAACGGGTCACGGGCCGTCTAGTATTATACTAAAACTCTGTGAACCTTGCTTGTTTATTTATTTGTCTCTTGTTTGCGCACAGTTTCTTTACTTTTAGAAGGGAAAAAATTCGGAGATTAGAGGGCACAGCGCCCTATACTTCCCTGGATTAGCTCTTTAATTCGATTGTATCTGTGATTCGCACGTGGAACCTGCCTCTCGGTTGCAAGAACGGGCACGATAATTTCGAAACTGCTATGGAAATTACAACTTGAATACGTAACACATAAATTGAATTTGCTTACAGACTGCGTGTTGAATATTCGTCAGAGAAGCAAAGAAGCTGTTGATGGCGACCAGTACGTGCCTTCTTACCCCTATTGCATAGAACCTTGTCGTCTGACGATTGAGCCCAACATCCGTCGTAGCCAAAAGTTCAAACTAGGTACCAATACCACCGAATGCCTCTATCCTACAGATACGCGTTCATATAATTTAGCCTACCCCGTCTAATCTAAAGTCCGCTTGAGAACCCTGTCTACCTTAACACACCTTGTTTCGCGGACTGTAGCCCTTACCTGTAAATCTTGCATGCAACGGTAATTCTTGCATTGTTTTCCTATATTTATGCATGCCTTTCTAAGCTCGGTTTTCCACTGTTTACTGATAATTTAGCCGATCATAATCTTAGGCGTTTTAATATTCTTGTCAGCATGTCTGATTTTTTTTTTTTTGCACTACTACGGGGCCCGTCAATATTGTTCAGCAACCCATTTTCTGCTCTCTTTCAGGCGGTAATTGTAGGCTACAACAAATAGAGTCGAGTAATTTCTTCACTCAAAGCAGCCGAACCCACTGTTCTCAAAATTTCTTTGTATTTTCTGAGATATCGCACATTCGCTTGAAAGAATACCTTAGAGCTCATGCCCAATACTATTCTCCCTGTTCTCGTGCAGCGTATTCCAACTACGTATCTGGCTGGCCTTATTAAAAACGTCGAGCCCCAGAAGCAAAGCGAACATAATATGTTGTGAAAGAAATGAAAAGCGGTAGATAAGTTGAGAGTGAAATGGTGTTTATGTCTTTGCTTTGAAACTGACTGAAATTTTTCTCAAGAAGCACTAAAGAAGATGGCTATGGTTGAGCTTCGTTTCACCGAAAATCAGAGCTTCTTACAAGTTGAATTTCCCCCTAGCTCATATTGAAAAGCGTAACGTGCAGACTCGGACGGACGGATGGAGCCTCAAGCAGAATTATAGCATAGATCAGACGGGATCAGGTAGTTCATTTCACCCCAGTTGTCACACCAAATATAAAAAAAATGTTCCACCTCACAATGTGGAAAAACTACAAGAACTGATATCCAATAGTAGCAGTATAAGAAAGTTTAAGCTTCCCTAAACAAGTACTAGGCTCTTCTAAGAGAGGAAAAGGACGGGACATATATTATATAGATAGAAACGGGGAACCCATGCACGAAAGTGTTCCCACACAGGATCAACGCGCATGGAAACAGCAAGTGTCGGGAGAGAAGAGGAAGATCAGAATAAAGCATTTATTTCGAATTCAATATTGTTATAGCGTGGAACGAAATTGTTCTTCGCGGAAAACAGCATACTTGACGATGTACAGTTGACCCTTGGTGCGGTAAGACAAATATCGCATCCTCTTTCAGAAAACCATTAGAAATCTAAAGAATGAGTGGTCGACAAATTCTTTTATCTAAATCGGATCCGATATGGGACACTGTTGAAACACAACACTGATTTGTGCAGCCTGCTGTTAGAGTGTATGCATATTTTCCTTAGCACACGCTGTATATATCAGCAGCAACCGTCCAGAATTGCCCCACACGCGTCTTCCAACATCGCCGCAGGACAGCAAGGACTACGAAGAGAGAGCAACAGAGTGAAATACGTCCCCAGTAATATTTCTGAAGGGCGGAATAGCGCCAGGTCATCAATTGAGTCCATTGTCCGCCCGAGCTCTTCCCCCGCACTGTAAACTTTCCATGGACACTGGAGGCAAAATACGGTCGATTATGGCACCACTTGACAATGAATTAGGTTGTGCGGCGGTTTAGTTTATGGGGGAATTCTGAAGGCAACTCTTGAACATGGATGATGATAAAATCGCCTGGCAGGACGCGGATGTTCAGGGATGTAAATCGATGTTGGCGCGCGAGGGCAAAGGAACCAGCAATTATGGTTGCCAGTAACGGTAGCGATACCACGGCAGAGCTCCAACATAGGTGAGTGACGTGAAAAGTACATAGGCCCAGCAAACGGCGCAATGTCTACTAGGCAAGTGTTAGAGGGAGCAGTCCTCTGGGTAATGCAACTTCGATAAAATAAAGGCCGCCTGAAAAGTGAGTAGGCGCTCTACTTCTTGCAGTCTGAAACGTTAACGTTTATGGTGGCAATGCTTGGCGATGGAACAGCAGAGCTCCAACGTACGTCCGAAGTATAGCTGACCACTTCGTAGCTGATAGAAACTTGTTTTCCATCAAGGTACAATTTTTTCATTATGGCGATTCAAACGCCTTAACGTCTATTAAAAAATTATGGATCGCAATGATCACCAGGGTAAAAAAATGAGTCGCAATTGATTATGCTATTTGCTTTAGCATTCAAGTTTGCACCCTCCTTACCCAACCACCATACAGCCTGGGTTTCCAGTTGAAACCTGTTCTTTCTGCTCTTCTGGGGTATGTCGCAATCAGCATTTTTTGGGTTACTGCGTAACACCGGTGACCCAGCCAGTCGCAACCCGTGTCGCAATCATAGCTCACATGACGAATGCGACACGGGTTACGGCGACGTAGGTCACCGATCACAAACATTTATTTTGAATAAAAGGAGTACTAAATTAATTCAAATACGTAACAAATAAACACCTTACACCAGAATAAGTCATTTAAATCAAGTACTTGGAATTTTCAACGAGAAAATTTTAAATTAAACGGCATTTTAAAATATTTTAGCTTACTCCGATCGTCACTAGATGGCGTTTTCTAAGGTTACGGAACTTTTTTTTCAGGTCGTGGTTGCCTGGATTTGGCGTGATTGCGACACACCCCTGCGTTGCTTTCTATGCCAAGGAGGTCTAATAGAAGGAGGGAGTGAAATAAGTTTTCGTTTAGGGAAATGGTCACGGAATGGCTGATGCCTGACAATACTATAATGGAGTTTTTGAAAGTTTTCTCGGCACAGCAGTGCAGAAAATAGGCATATAATGGAGTATGCGCGAGTGCTTGCGGGAATCGATGCGCATCGAATTGTACGTACGAGGAATGGCTGTGCGTTGTGGCTGTACAGAGCAGCAATGGGAGAATATTAACTTTGTCAGCCTGTGGAGCGGAATATATACTTTATTAGCTTTTTTTCTGCCAATATTCATAGCATTTCTATATCGACTGTAGAATATATTTTTATTGCAAAACGCGCCGCTAGAAAGCAGCCACACCGGTAAATATACTGTACAAGGCTGGCTTGCCAGGTGAACAACGGTTTTTGTTCCATCTTTCTGGTAAACCTGCAAGCCCTCACCGTCACAGCCACGGCGGTTGTGGGAGGGTGTGTTGCTATCGTCTCATGTGGTGGGACAAAGGAGGTTTAATAGAAAGGAGGGAGCCAGAAGCCTCGTCCGTG
>LQNS02277220.1:837812-851898 GCA_001587735.2 Parhyale hawaiensis | reverse complement strand
TTCTTCACTTTTTAAACCGCATTTCTTGCCCATGTTGACTAGAGAGTGATGTTGCATAATCTGGGGTAACAGCAGAACCCCGTGCGATAAGCAAATGTTGCCAAAACGTGGGAAATGGTTCCGTTTTATTTTTCTATAATTGTTTTTATTGTTACAACATACCTCTGCACTAACTTACTATCAACATTTTAAATGTTTGACACCTGTATTGAAAAATAAGTAAAAAAAAGTTGTACTTGCATGATCAAAGGTAACGTACTGTACAACCGTGGCATCTCCAGTTAAGGGTCTCACTATTATTATCTATAACATTCAAAGGAAAATAACCCCTAGGCTCAGTGAACGCTGCGATCCAAAGAAAGGAATCAAGGAGCAACAAGCAGTATGTCGAGAGAAACGGGCAAACCATGCACCGAGTTGTTGGTAAACTGAATCAAAGTATATTCCGGCGTACTCCTGCTGTACGCAAACTGCAATTGGCACCATAAATCACGAAAAGAGAGGATCAAGAAAACATCACAGGAAGGAACATGAAAATGAAAGAAATGAAAACGGTCGCCGAAGAAAGCATGCCGAAGGCACAGCGGAGGCTCAAGGATTCACGAGGAGATTTGATCGCTCGTTAACAACAGATATGGAACGCGGCGGATTAAATTTGCCGCTTAACCCGCCCACGAACGCGTTGATTATATAGCTTATGCGTCCTGCTCTCGCTCTTTAGTATATGGTCGGTCTCCATTGTGATCCACCACCGACCTCTCCCGCTGTCACACACGGACTGAGGGATAAAATCTGCTAAGGGTGAAAACTCGCACGTTGTCAACCACAGACTGAGGGATGAAATCTGCTAAGGGTAAAAACTTTCGCCGGAATGGAAGATGAAAATGAACGATATGGTGTGTGAGATTTTATCCTTCTGATCCCATAGACGGGGGGATATTTGACCGATTTAATCTGGTGCGATTAAATCTGTTAAAATTGGGCGATCAAATCTCGTGAATGGGTAGCATTTGGGTCACCGTGGTTACGGTGTGGCTAGCACTGCATGTTTTACTCGGTTTCCAAGTTCTGTAAAAAGGAAAACAAGAAAAAAATAACTAAAGCAGCACTCCGAGAGCACTTAACTGCGCCAGGTAAAGCAGGGCTGATGAAAATTTCAAAATGGTGCAGAGCCCAGATTTGGTTCCTACCATCAATATTACATCATCTGTTTCTAGTAACATTGCTAACAGTTGCTGTAAATTTATAGAGATCCGTCCGTAACTTTTTAGTTACGTTGCTGCCGAAACAAAAAGTCACATAACTGTGGACTAAAACGTAAACTCCTTGGCGGAGTGAGAAATTCGTCTCTTGGGACAAAATTTATATATTTTAATTCGATAAGAATTTGCTAGAAGGTTAAAAGTTAAATATTCTCATAGTATAAGCAGTCATATTGTGATGCACACACACAATACGTTTTATCTTCGCTACAGAAGTAGTGAAGCGAAACGCGAGAGATGGAGAGCAATTATTAATATATAAATACAAAGCTAAATAAATATATAAATGGCTTAATACTCATTAGCCATTGTTGCAGTACCGTCACTGAATCGGGTTCAACATATTTGTGGAAGTGGCAGAAATGAACCTTAACTAAATGAACGCACTATATATGTGTAATGAAAAAAAATTAATCGCAATAAAATCTCAGTATGGGATTTTTGGCCACCTTTAGCACTCTGTTGCAGCGACAACTTGATATTTTGGGATATCAAAAAGCGAGTGAACTTGTGCTTGGTATGAAGCGAAAAATAAAAGAAAGGTACAGAAAGAGGTCTTCACCCGGCAATAATTCTGCCATAAAAACAGAGTCTCCTGCCTGGGAGAAAATTCAGTCCGTAAAAGGTAAGTCCTCGAACGTCCTGCGGGCACATCACATTATACAGGCAGCCTCTTCCAGTAATAGCACTTCCGGTCAGAAGAGCCTCGCATAATTAAGCATATTACATGTACACCAGGTAGGCAGCATACAGGTACGCCAACTGCCCACAGGGCGGTGTTAACAGGTACATGAGCAATACACCGCCAAGTGAGGAGCAGATCCGGTACCGCAAGAAGCGTTACGGTTTCCAGAAATTTCGAGTGAAGTGGGCGCTTCGTCTCCGAGATTGATCAATTTGTATGCATGAAGGGACGGCCGAGCACGTCTGTGTTTATGGAAGCTCCAATAGTTCAAGAATGACCTACGATCATCGCGAAAGTCAAGCGAGCAGCTCACGTGCGTAGTTACGGCGGCGGCGAGATGGTCCCCAAGATTTTAAAACTAATGGTTATTGGAATTTTAACCCTGTATGGCCTAGCATCCTTCACAAACGTAGTTTCAAATTAGACTATGCCCACAAGAAACCGGCGTTTCAGTTGGTATCCAAGAGAGATAATGCAAGGATTGCCAACACATTTTGCCTGTCGCATCTTGTTCCACTTAGCAGTGGGGATGCAATCATAAGCAGCGCAGCCCCGAAGCACTCGTTCGCTTAGTTCGTCGAAGTCCATTTAAGCCAAACCCAATTGTCCGAAGTCTCAGAGAATAATAATTATTATATTGGTATTGTCCCGCTATTTCCGAATCCAAGACGATCAGTATAGCAATCTAAGATGATTAACTAGGCTTACAGCCGGAACCACAACGTAGTGCTTAGGCGGCAAGAGATGAAGGACGAAAAGAAAAAAAATAGAAGAAAGCAGCGCCCGTACGGACGGCCCCTCCGTGGCCCTCCGCACAGGCGAAGGTGAGAGCCCCGCATAAAAAGTTGGTCACCTCGATCGGCGGCCCATCTCGCGGGACAGAAAAGGAAATTTAGAGAACCTACCTAACTTTATAAAACTAACCTCGTCAGCAGGAACTGCGTCAAGCTGCAACATCTCTGCGGAAAAGTCACTAGGGACCCTTGGGTGCGCGATGCCCAAATATATAGCGGCAGGGAAAAAATCTCAGAGAAGAGCGTTGGTTTCGGTACTTTGCTCTGTGTTGTAGGCGTTAACAGCAACCCAGGTGGGCATGAGACGGCTGACTAGTCTATTTCACGGAGCATCAGTGAGTTTCCGGAGCATGGGTGAGTTTCCGGAACATTAGTGAGTTTCCGGAACATGAGTGAGTTTCCGGAACATGAGTTAGTTTCCGGCTGCCTCATCAGTAACAGATCCACGGTTATGAGCTGTTTCACAGTTGCGTTTTTAGACGCTGCGGCAAAGGAAACGCGTCGCAATTACAATTGTTTGAAATGAAAAACGCTGCGGTATAAATATCGCAAGTGTGAAAGGCTTCATTTGAAACAATTGTAAGCTAGACTTAATTGTAATGCGTTTTCTTTGCCGCGGCATTTAAAAAACGCAAGTGTGAAGAGCGCCTAAAGCCATAAATTCTTTTCAACAGGGTGAAGCCAATGCATCTGCCTGAGGTTCCGGATGACTGGGCTTGGATTAGATTGACTTTAACCAGACAATCGGACGAGCTTTCAGTTACTGCGCCTGAATTCTCTCACACTTCGCAACGTTACGAAAACGTAAGCTGCCCAATTCCGTCAGCATGTCTGATTTTTTGCACGACTACGGACCCGTGGATATTATTCAGCAGCCCATAATTTTCCTGCTCTTTTTCAGGCGGTAGTTGTAGGCTACAACAAATAGAGTCGAGTAATTTCTTCACTCAAAGCAGCCGAACCCTCTGTTCTCAAGATTTCTTTATATTTCCTGAGATATCGCACATTCACTCGAAAGAATACCTTAGAGCCCATGTCCAACACTATCCTCTCTATTCTCGTGCAGCGTATCCTACCTACGTATCTGACTGGCCCTATTAAAAACGTTGAGCGCCAGAAGCATAGCGAACATAATATGTTGTGATAGAAATGAAAAGCGGTAGATAAGATACGAGTGAAATGGTGTTCATGTCTTTGCTCTGAAAATGATTGAAGTTTGTTAATAAGCGGGAAAGAAGATAGCTGTGGTTGAACTGCGTTCCAGAGAAAATCAGGGCTTCTTACACATTGAATTTTCCCCTTGCTTTTATTGAAAAGCGTAACGTACAGAGACACGGACGGAGGGATGGAGCTTCAAGCAGAATTATAGCATAGATCAGACGGGATCAGGCAGCTCATTTCTTCCCAGTTGCCACACCAAATATAAAAAATGTTCGACCTCACAATGTGGAAAAAACTACAAAAACGTATATCGAATAGTAGTAGTAGCAGTAGTAGTAGTAGTAGTAGTAGTAGTACAAGAAAGTTTAAGCCTCCTTAAATAAGTACTAGGCTCTTCTAAGAGAGGAAAAGGAAGGGACATAGTATATTGATAGAAACGGGTAATTCGTGCACGAAGGTGTTCCCACACAGGATCAACGCGCATGGGAACAGCAAATCAGGAGAGAAGAGGAAGATCAGAATAAAGCACTTATATCGAATTCAATTTTTTATAGCGTACAACGAAAGTATTGTTCTTGGCGGAAAACAGTATACTTGACCATGTACAGTTGACACTCGGTGCAGTCGGGCTAATATCGCATCCTCTTTCGAAAGACTATTCGAAATCTAGAGAATGAGTGGTCGACAAATTCTGTTATCCAAACAGGCCTGCTAGATCACATCCGATATGGGACACTGTTGAAACACAACACTGATTCGTGCAGCCTGCTGTGAAAGTGTATGCATATTTTTCTTCGCACACGCTGTGTATCAGCAGCAACCGTCCAGAATTGCCCCACACGCGTCTTTCAACATCGCCGCAGGACAGCAAGGACTACGAAGAGAGAGCAACATAGTGAAGTACGTCCCCAGTAATATTTCTGAAGGGCGGAATAGCGCCAGGTCATCAATTGAGTCCATTGTCCGCCCGAGCTCTTCCCCCGCACTGTAAACTTTCCATGGACACTGAAGGCAAAATACGGTCGATTATGGCACCACTTGACAATGAATTAGGTTGTGCGGCGGTTTAGTTTATGGGGAAATTCTGAAGGCAACCCTTGAACGTGGATGATGATAAAATCGCCTGGAAGGACGTGGATGTTCGGGATGTAAATCGATGTTGGCGCGTGTTCGCAAAGGAGCCAACAATTATGGTAGCCAGTAACGGTAGCGATAGCAGGACAGAGCTCCAACGTACGCGAGTGACGTGAAAAGTACATGTCTACTAGGCAAGCGTTTGAGGGAGAAGTCCTCTCGGTAATGCAACCAATGCAACTTCGATAAAAAAAAGGGCAACTGAAAAGTGAGTAGGCGCTCTACATCTTGCAAAGTCTGAAACGTTAACGTTTGTGGTGGCAATGCCTGGCGATGGAACAGCAGAGCTCCAACGTACGTCCGAAGTATAGCTGACCACTTCGTAGCTGACAAAACTTGTTTTCCAACAAGATACAATTTGTTCATTACGGAGATTCAAACGCCTTAAGGTCTATTAAAAAATTATGGATCGCAATGAGCACCAGGGTAAGAAAAATGAGTCGCAATTGATTATGCTATTTGCTTTAGCAGTCAAGTTTTCACCTTCCTTACCCAACTACCCTACCCAACTCGATCTTACCACTCTTCTAGGGCGTGTTTGTATCAGCATTTTTTGGGTTACCGGTGCTACACCGCGTAACACCGGTGACCCAGGCAGTCCCAACCCGTGTCGCAATCATAGCTCAAATGGCGACTGCGACACGGGTAGCGGCGACGAAGGTCACCGAGCACAAACAGCTATTTTGAATAAAAGGAGCACGAAATTCATTGAAATACGTAACAAATAAACACCCTAAACCAGAATAAGTAAATTAGATCAGGCACTTGGAACGTTCAATGAGAAAATTTCCAATTAAACGGCATTTTAAAATTTTTGAGCTTACTCCGATCGTCACTAGATGGCGTTCTCACGGGTTACGGTAACCTTTTTTCAGGTCGTGGTAGCCCGAATTTGGTGTGATTGCAACACACCACTGCTGCCTCAATGCCAAGGAGGTTTAATAGAAAGAGGGAGTGAAAAGCCTCGGTGACGTAGATAAAATTTCCGGCATGACTGATGCCTGGCTGAATGGCAAAACTATATTGGAGTTTTTTGAAAGTTTTCTTGGCGCTACAGTGCAAAAACTACATGTATAATGAAGTATGCGCGTGTGCTTGCGGGAAACGATGCGCATCGATTTGTACGTACGAGGAACGGCTGGAGGGCTGTGCGTTGTGGCTGTACAGAGCAGCAATGGGAGAATATCAAGTTTGTCAGCCTGTGGGGCGGAATATATACTTTATTTGCCTTCTTCTGCCAATATTCATAGCAAGACTACACTTGACGCATTTCTATATCGACTGTAGAATATATTTTTATTGCAAAACGCGCCCCTAGAAAGCAGCCACGTCGGTAAATATACAAGGCTGGCTTGCAAGGTGAACAACGGTTCTGTTCCATCTTTCTGGTAAGCCTCCAAGCCCTCAGTGTCACAGCCACGGCGGCTGTGAGTGGGTGTGTTGCTATCGTCTCATGTGGTGGGACAAAGGAGGTTTAATAGAAAGGAGGGAGCCAGGAGCCTCGTCCGTGAAGCTCATTATTACAGTGTGGCTGCTGCCAGTCACCGTATGCACCAATCGCATATTAGTACATCAGTGTGTTCGTTTCTCCCGCGTCACTTCCACCAATGAGATTTACGGGTGTTCGTTCGATACAGTCGCCGGGTGCCAGAGGCACACACTTTCATGGCTGATCATCATCATCATCATTGTTATGCCGAGGATAGGTGAAGACTAGAATGCTAAAGAACCAGTATCAATTGCGACTTTTTTTTACCCTGGTGCTCGATCACTGCGATCCATACTATTTTAATCGACGTTAAGGCGTTTGAATGTCTGTAATGAAAAAAAAATAAAACTTGATGGGAAATAAGTTTTCGTCAGCTACGGAGTGTTCAGGTCTTCGTCGTACGTTGGAACTCTACTGTTCCATCGCCACCACAAACGTTAGCGTTCCAGACATTGCGCGATGTCGAGCGCCTATCCACTTAGCACCTCACTTTCATATTTTTACATTGCAATAGCCAACTCCAGATTCAGTGTCTAGCAAAAAAGGTCGAGTAAAACTGAATTGGTAGTACGTTCAACTGTGCAACATCACGATATCCTGTGGTGTTATTGTTAACCAATGAAAGTATTTCACGAATCTTGGGGAAATAAGTGTGATGTAGAACTTGCCATCTCGAAACTGTAACAATCTGCCCGCGAACATTTTAGAAGTTCCACTGGAATACGTTACTCTTGCCCTATCTTCATTCCCAAATTTTATTTATGATATCAAGGCATAAATTGGCTAAGCATATACCTTCATGCACAGAAATCCTGTAAAGCTGCATCAGCATTGCCGAGTACACAGGCACAGCCTTGCTAGTTAGGTTTGGGCAAGAATATTTTACCGGCGCTTGGCAGTTCTCAAAATCAAGAGGCGTCCTCTGACGAACTCGAAAATTCATGAGGAGCACGCCTACAGCGGAGTTCATTGCCCGGTACAGAGCATACAATTCAATTGTAATGCAGAAAAAGAACTGTGCACCGTAAAACATGTTCAGTTTGCTTAAGCCTCGGCATTTATTTTTTACCCCGGTAAACGCTATTCCGCGCAATGCGACTGGAAAAACTCGGTTATCCTCATGAATAATTTTTAACTTGCTTCAATGCCCTGACGAAATTCGTTGATTCTTTCCAAGAATTTTTGGCCAGCGTCGAATTGGTGTCAGGCCTTTGATGCGACGCTGATAGAAGGTGGTGTTTGCGTACCGAAAAGCTCCCTTGTCAGCACGACGCCCCTTTTTCTCGTGCTGCGTAAAACAACGCAGCAAAAAAATTCCAAAAGCAAATGTAATAAATAGTTTTAGGGAAATGGTCACAGCTAAGGGTAAAACGTTGGCGCTGCGAAAGACGGAACCAGTAAATGTCAGAGGGTCAGACTTGCACGTGCTTTTGCATATGCTCTGACACAAGCCAGTGCACTGAAAGCCTCTAGGGCACGAGTTCAAAAGAAGACTTTCAACGCAGTTTGGTGGTTGTAGGTTTCATTAGATGGCTGACAATGGACCAAACAGCAAGCCCATTCCAGGGGAGGAGCTGAGGCCGAGGCAACAGCCCTCTCTCTCTTAATTAAGGCCGCTGCAGACGATAGTCTTATGGTCTTAAAAATTAAAGTCTCGACTGATGCCTTGCCGAGGTTATGCGAGTCTCGAGCACGCACACGAGAGAGCAACCCATCAGCTGATCCAGAAACTTGTTCACAAGTAGATGAAAAATTCGATAAATAAAGTGCATCAAAAGTTAATATTATAGTTATTAAAATCAAAACAAAGATAATAGTGCACAGAAGTCACTATTGTATTGGGGTAATTGCATGTTATATAGGAAAATGTTGAATCATAGAGAACGGGACATCACGTGACCTAAACAGTTGCCAGAAAGACGGTAACACAAGTAAATTCTTCATACTTCAGGGGAAAAATGGTTAAATACTATTTAAGACACTGTTGCCCTCACAACAATTATTCTCGTACCCATTTTTAAGTGCTTGTGTGCGTGAAACTCTCAATATAGGCAAAAATACGCTAGATACGATCACCCCGAAGACTCACGTTCCTTCGTCAAAAGTAAAACATGCATGATCCGTGTCCAGCTACCGATGCCCCTCGAAGTGACTGTCATATGCCCCGAGTTTTCTTTCATATGCAGCAAAAACACAGGACGTCCTGTCGAAAAGACTATCGTCTGCAGCGGCCTTTACACATACGCCGAGAAGGGTGGTGGCCCCAAGTATCCGAAGGAAGAGGGTATCCAGTAGGCGAGGAACACAAAAAAACTTGAAAAAAGAAGAGAGGCCTCAAACGATCCAGGTAAACGAAGTAAAATAGCAGAAGAAACGAGACATCATACGAGCCAGCAATCAAAAGAAAATGTAGGGCTTATAAGTGACCTTTGGGTGTTTTTTCTTACGGAGGCAATCGGTATTGCTAAATTTGACATTATTACATTGGGTAGCCGGCTGTAGACGGACAAATAGGCCCATTCCTAGAGAGCCGCCGGGACTTACGCCCCGGCCTCTAAGATCTATTGCCATTATGCCAGTATCATTAGATGACCGAGAAGCAAAAAATCTCAGCCAAAGAGACGATCTTGCTGCAGATCCACGTAGCTTGGAGACGTTAAGTTAGTCGGGGTGGAAGAGAAAAGATTATGGATTAAGGTGGCCTTCGAAGCTTTGACTGTTAAGAGTTTGGGACTGCAGGAGGAGGTGTTCGTAGCTGTGAAGGGTGTCTCTCCCAATGTTTGTCAAGACTATTTTCAAAAGCTTTGAGTCTCCGTACCGACAGCTTAAGAAGGGAGTCTATTCCAGATGTTCACTATGAAATCCAGAAAGAACTGCTCTATGTTTGAGTTTTTTGACTGTTGTATCGCAGGCGATAATGAACGTCTTTCTCAAAAAGTGCCGTTGTATGGACGTCGTTGAAACTGTTCATATACCAGGTTTTCAAAAGTCCTGTTACACTTCAATTTACATGTTTGTGGTCAGTTTTATAGACTAAATGTAATTCTCCGTGACATAAACCTAAAATTTATCCTTTTTCGTAATTGTCACTAGCGCTAACTAGTGGTGAGGTGCATGTGCTTCAATTTGCATGTGCTTTCTATTTGCTTCGATGGAAGTACATTCTATTTACGTACATACATATAAAATCTAAAAAGAATGTGGATTACACTTCTTCACTTTCTATGATCGTGCCCGATATACGGGATAAGTTTTCCCAGCTCCCTGTTTTGTTTGAATAACTCGTGTTCTAGGGTGACAATGGAAGACAGAATTTGACGATTTTCATTCACTAAGAATACGTCGCGTTGCAACAGGTTATAAAGTAGTATATTATATATACAGTACATGAAAAGCACAATAAACTACAATTGAACAATTTCACCAGTGTTTGTATAATAAACAATGCGACACACACTTCGCCTTTCACACATACGATGCCATTGTGGAAATTACACAAGATGCTTCGGTCTTGGGTTTACCCAAGAAGCCCGGCTGCAGAAGGAGTGACGCTATTGGCTGATACACTTTCGTGTCACGTCACAGTTCTGCAAGTACAAGCTCTATTGTCTGACATAACTTTAGGCATTTACAGAAATAATTTGATGCAAGGATAAGAGATTCGGACGTCATTTATGCCACAGTATCTACGCTACCGATTTTAAGATGTATCGAAACGGCCCGCGAGCTGCACATCCGAGCAACCAGTTGGGAGTAGAAATGCACATCTGTCCCCATATAATATGTTTCATACAACATCCATATGAGAAATAAATGTTTGAAACATCCTCAAATGGGCACAGCTCGTAGACATGACAGTGTCAGCGCCTCCTGTACCTCCATTCAAGAATCCTAGTATAATAAAACGCTTCGTGTAGTTATTTATTTATTCATGTCCACTCTTAAGGAAACAGATGGGGGAAAATAGGCCAGGTTGCGAGTTTTGTAATAAAGCTACGTTTTCATAGAGATCGATGACCAGATTCCAGAAGCTGGCGAAAGTGTGATCTTTTTCTCTTTCAATGCACTTCTTGCTTGAGAGACGTCTTGAAATCGGAACAATGTATATGCACTTTCTGAAGTCCGATCCTACAACTTTTTCAATCAGGTGACGACGTATAAAGTCGGCAGATCATCAATAGAGCACTCATGACGCTTCTGGTTGTTGACTATTATTTCACGGGCAGTAGACAATTTTTTCTTCTAGCTTACTGTCTACCTCTGACGAAGTAGATTTCGCTTCATAAGCCAAAATTTCAGCACTTCATTGAAGCAGATAATTGAGTATGGAAGACAATATCATACATACGGTGCACTCACGTTGCATATAAGCAGACTGGAACTACATTCAAGCTTATTGCAGTGCTTCACTCAAGATTTTACTTTGAAAGACGTACATTTAATTATGAAAGGGGATGGGGAATTTAACGGGAGGCTAAAGTCAAAACATAAAAATTCAAGAAAAAATACAATATTCGTGCTTTTGACATGAAATTACCATGGTATATTCCTAATATGATTGTGCATGATTAAGAAATGATCCGCCAAATTTTAATATATATTTTGAAAATGAAAATATATGATTATTATCATAATAATGTCACCCTGACTTCAATATTTGTGATGGAGACACGAAGTTTGGTGTGGTTGTACTTGAACCCATTACAAACAAACTTATGGTTTACCTTTTTCTAAAATACTCATTCTTCGTATGAAATAGTGCTCTTTATCCGGTGTTTACATAGCTCACACGTGCATATATACCTATATATAGAACTCGTATAATTTTGCTCTAAAAAATCAGTCAATTTTTATTTTGGCAAAAAAAGCAAATCATACAGTTATAGCTACTGTTTATAGTAGTATCCATGCAAAATATGAAATGGATTAGGTAAAAAATGAGCTCTACAATCCGGCTGAATAGAAAAAACTGGTGTTGAGATACGCGCAGCCAAAGTTTGAAAGGCAACATGCCAAGCAGGACGGGCAGGGACGTTCAAAGCTCCCATGGCGATTTCAATCAATATAATGATTTTTTTTACTTTCTCGAGCTTTTTAAAGGGTTTTAGAATGAAAATAAAATATGAAATAAAAAATTCCATTTTTTGACGGATTTCACTTGAGCCTTCCCTTAAAAGAAGAACGAGACTACTCCAGTCTCAAGAACGAAGACGTGTCACCAATGGAGAGATGAAGCGGCTATGCGACACAGTGACAAGAACGTCATGAAGCAGAAAGATTACAGAAGGGAACTAGAGCACTCCGAGAGCGCATACCTCCGCCAAGTGAGCCAACGGTTGCAAAAATTCAAATTGGCTCTGAAACCATATTTTCTTTGTATAAACTCTAAAATCTAATCATTTGTGCCTTTTTATATTAATAACAGCTTGTTCAATTTTTTTGAAGATCCGTTCATAACTTTTTAAGTTATACTGTTAACAAATGTTATGACAAATATGAGTCAAATATACAAACGAACCAATCGATCTGCACCAAAATTTGATCATTTATGTCTTTTACCATTACTATCAACTCCTATAAATTTCATAAAGATCCATTCATTATTTTTTGAGTTATTGTGCTAACAAGCATAAAATTAAGAACAGTACAAACGAACGAACGAACGAAAAAACGGACCATTACTAAAATTTGGTCATTTACTCTTTGTTATATACCTAACAACTCTTGTTAATTTCATCAAAATCCATCCATAACTTTTTGATTTATGGCATCGAGAAAAATGACGCAGCCAAACAAACAAACAAACGGATGGACATATTTTCACCAAAAGTTAATCATCTGTTCCTCCTAACATACCTAACAATCCCTGTAAATTTCATCCAAATCGGTTAATAACTTTTTGAGTTATCTTGGTGACAGACAGACAGAGAGACAAACACGACGAAAACATAACCTCCTTGGCGGAGGTAATTAGAGCACGAGAGGGCTAAAGCTTAGGCGCAAAATTTTCCCTGTCATAGTGCAGTTAAATATAAACTAGAGCACTCTGAGAGCGCATACCTCCGCCAAGTGAGCCAACGGTAGCAAAAATTCAAATTGGCTCTGAAACCATAATTTTCTTTGATAGACTCCAAAATCTAATCATTTGTGCCGTTTAATATTAATAACAGTTTGTTTAATTTTTTTGAAGATCTGTTTGTAACTTTTTGAGATATACTGTTAACAAACGTTATGACAAATATGAGTCAAACATACAAACGAACCAACCGATCTGCACAAAAATTTAATGTTTCATGTCTTCTACCATTACTAACAACTCCTATAAATTTCACGAAGATCCATTTATTATTTTTTGAGTTATTGTGCTAACAAGCATAAAATTAAAAACAGTGACAAACGAACGAACGAACAAACGGACCATTACCAAAATTCGGACATTTACTCTTTGTTATATACCTAACAACTCATGTTAATTTCATCAAAATCCATCCATAACTTTTTGATATATGGCATCGAGAAAAATGACGCAGACAAACAAACAAACGGATGGACATATCTTCACCAAAAGTTAATCATCTGTTCCTCCTAACATATCTAACAATCCCTGTAAATTTCATCCAAATCGGTTAATAACTTTTTGAGTTATCTTGGTGACAGACAGACAGAGAGACAGACAAACACGACGAAAACACAACCTCCTTGGCGGAGGTAAATATCAAGCCGTATACGCTCTACTAAAAAGAGCAGAAAGTAATTTGAATTATTGAAGCATCGACGAGAGGTTACTAGGTAAAAACGGCTTTTGTTTCTGCTGACTGTCCAGTTCACTGCGGCACGAGATGGCGTTTAGATATAGTTTATATCAATGCTGTAACCCTGTTAGGACTAGCGGCGTTTAGAATAATGCAGTTGCTACTAGAGCTCGACGAGTAGTTGTTCTTTCTTTACTGGGTGAAGAGCTAAAAAAAAGCCGAAACGTTCCATATCATCTGACGTATTCCAACCCCCCTCCCCCTCCCGCATCGTGAATATATTAATATCGCTTTCCGTACGAGAAGCACAGACTGTCAGTGCATGTAAGGGCACCAGAGAGAGTCAAGGATTTGAGCCTACAGCCACAAATCAGTCATAAGAATTAAAGAGCAGCAGTGATTATGCCATAGAACTTTTACAGAGCCTGGCACGATGGCCATTGCCGATTTTACGATGGCAATGGTGTGTAGACCATCGCCATCGGAAAAACTACGATGTTACGATGGAACATCGCAAAAATCCATCGGCGATAGCGATGGTCCGATGCTCCGATGGAAATCGGAGCACATTTCCCAGAACAATGTCAGTTAATATCATGGACCTTACATTTCGCACCTTCCATCAGCTAGGAATAGTATACTGGTTCGAAAATCGCACACAGGCCGGGGTTATAGGAGCTGCTGCTTTTATCCCCGGACGGCACGCTACGGATTTACACTGCGTGGAGCACTCCAGCACCGAGAGGCCAGGCGATGCACGATGAGGGATCCTAAATTGACTCTCAGCACGAACTGCTTCTCCTGCTCTT
>LQNS02277220.1:659141-680539 GCA_001587735.2 Parhyale hawaiensis | reverse complement strand
TCAAAATTCATTAGGTAGTTATCAGTTACTTCTAATACTTGAACATCAGGGTTACTGGTCTTTTTGCTAAAGACTTTCTGGTATTGACGGCTCAGTATTTCACTCATCTCCTGATCATTACCAGACTTTGAGCCATTTTCGTCCAATAATCGATCTCATAATGGTTTCAAATGTTTTTATAGCCTTTTATTCCGCATTTTATTTCCATCACATATTTAGTTCTTAAAAGCTGTTATTACACAAGAGTGGGGAAAGGCATGGTGAATCTTTTTACACGGAAAACGTTCTCACGCGAACGTATGCATCACATAAGACCAGTATGACCTGTATTCGGTAATTTTGCAATTACCGTGTGAACATTTTGGCCTTTATTATTAAGTAAAATTGAAAGATTTATCTTTAATTTAGCGAAAAAAAAAAACATAGGACAGTTTCTGCACAACGCCCGTGTCCTTTGGATGCTAACTGCTCTAAATACATCTACCTCAGTGTCATCTGATAACGTAGTGTTATACCTTTGTAGAGATGAGGCGTCTCACCGGCGTAGGCCTTGCCGCCCGAACATACTTTAATGTTGTAATATTTTACTATTCTCTAACTGCAGACTTGCCCAAATCTTCATCTGAAATTTAAAAAAAAAACATTGGACTATAATTATGTCGACTGCCCTTACAACTATACACCCACAGATGTCACCATTTTTCGTACGTACCTGTGGGGTTTGAGGACCTCCGTCTGATCTCTCCTGACGGAGTTGTTGAAAGTCCAGTAGAATGTTACATCAGGAGGGTCGGCATCCACACGGCAGGTAATGTTCACCGTTTCCTTGAGCCCAACACCACGTAAAGATGGCGCCACTGCGCACATGGGTGCATCTGTAAAAAGGGAGAAATACAGCTTTCATCAAGCCTTTACCATATCAATTAAAATAATTAAAATTTATATTTGATGAACAGCCCTATTGGAAACGTGACCCGAATGGTTTCGTGTGAGTTAACCATTCAACGACCACAAAACTCATGTGAAGACAATAAAAAAATATACTGCTACTCCTACGACAATTTTAATTGAAGCAGGAAAGGGCTGAAGGGTTAACTCCTTAACGTACCAATCCGAGAAATCTTGTGGTCTGTGTTTGAATAATTTTAAATTTTTCACAAACTATAACGTGATATTGTTCGTCTAAAGGAGGAATCTTCGGCTATTTTAATGCCAATACTCTATTATGTATTGTGTCAGTTTAGTATATGACATACACTTTTCCAATAAGTAAATATAACTTCGTTGCGCTTTGATACCCTATGGTAAAAAAGTATCTACACTCGCGAAATGGGAAATTCCATATGTATTTTACATTGGAGAATTTACTTTGTATTTAATTGCCCTCATAACTCTTCCTGTGCTCTTTCAAACTCAACACCTAATTTGAGGCCGAAGATGTTTCTTCTAAACCTAGAGTTACGCTCATAATTATTCACACCTTGGTTTTTCTTACAATAGTTAATTATCATTTAATACTCGTCTATTCCAACGAATAGTGATTTGACAACTTGTTAGGGCAAAGGTATCTAATCTAAAACTAAGAATGACCGTCGTGTGTTTATATATTTATATGTTTGGTGTCACGATCTTAACGAAATAGATAGGCGGAAATTAGCCCAGGTTGGAGGCTCTGGTGCTCCTCTCAAGCTCCATTGAAAGTGATAGGCAGAAAATAGGCCGGGTTGCAGAAGATGGCAAACGTATCNAAATCATCTGTGGGAAGAAACTACGAATCAAGAAGCATGAGAGTGCCAACGGAAGCTTCAGACATTTTCAGTGCTACGATTTCAACTTCGGCAATGCAAGAAATGCATTCAGACATAAGGTCGCCCTATACTTTTGCCGTAGATTCGATGTATGGAGAAGCTTATACTCGTACAAATCAGACTAAGTATGGAAAACGTGGCTGGACGTCTATCGGGGTTCATCGTATCAGGTTATTAATGACTGAGTACAGACATCAAATTCTATTGGCCAGATTAAGCCTGCGATGTCTTCATTGTTGAAATTTCAACTGTCCCTGCTTAAGATACGTTTGCCATCTTCTGCAACCCGGCCTATTTTCTGCCTATCATTTCCAATGGAGCTTGAGAGGAGCACCAGAGCCTCCAACTTGGGCTAATTTCCGCCTATCTATTTCGTTAAGAGCGTGACACCAAACACATAAATATATATATTTTTATTGAAGGCGACAGAGAACTCAGTGTTAATAATACATTTATTAACCCTTTCTAGGTCTCGAAAACATTTTACACAATCATCATTGCCGATGCTGTGTAGTAGCTCTCCAATGTTGGCCTCAACGTTTCGACTACCTCTGTAGTCATCTTCAGGAGGAGGTGGTATAGTGACCACCACCTCCTCCTGAAGATGACTACAGAGGTAGTCGAAACGTTGAGGCCAACATTGGAGAGCTACTACACTCGTAGCCGTTACTACTAACACATTTTACAAAAGCTCTGGACCTTTCCCAATTATTATGTATTATTAACACTGAGTTCTCTGTCGCCTTCAATAAAACTTGCATAGTTGAAAAGCTGCTACCAAACTACAATATATATATATTTATATATAAACACACGACGGTCATTCTTAGTATTAGATTAGATATTAATGCTAATGCTTTATGATGTATTGTGTCTGTATAGTATATGATACACTCTTTTCCAATAAGTAAATATAAATTCGTGTCGCTTTGAGACGCTATGATAAAAAAAAAATATCTACCCTCGCAAACTTGTAAATTCCATAGATATTTTACATTGGTGAATTTATTATGTATTTAATTGCCCTCATAACTCTTCCTGTGCTCCTTCAAACTCAACTTCTAATTTGAGGATGAAGATGTTTCTTCTAGGCCTAGAGTGACGCTCGTAATTACTCATACCTCGGTTTTTCTTACAATAGTTAATTATCATTTAATACTCGTCTGTTCCAACGAATACTGACTTTGCAACTTGTTAGGGCAAGGGTATTCCCAAATAAAACACAATGGCCGGGCTTAACAAAACACTTCCTATATTTAAAAATAAATTACAGAATAGGGAATTTGCAGTGCTAAAATTTATAGGTACAAACCCTAGACCACGCGTTACTTGACTGTTCACTTTTCCCAAGTGCGTCTGCCGGTATATTGATAAAACTTCCTTAAAACCTTCACTAAAGAACATAGTGATTTTAAACAACAACAAACTGTTTGTGGAAACTTAAGGAATGTATTTATTGCAAAGAAACGAGCATACATAAGCACTGGCCTATGACAAAACGCAAAATTAATCTTGAACAATTTTAGGTAATTTTCGAGTATTAAAATTCAATGAACGTCGTCCTCCGTTGACATCAAGCTACGAATTTGTGTTTCCTGCAAATCAACACATTTATAACATTACCAAGAACAGTTTATTATTTTTTTTTTTTTTGAGGTCGCTATGTAGACTGGAAAAACTTTTCTCGCAGTTCCATCTATTTGCCGCCAGGCCCAATTGGCATTTCAAGTAGGCAGTCCAGTATAGTGCGACCAATGTTCAGACCTATCTCAGTAATTAAGTACAATGTCCTTACTGGCAAGAACGGTACGTTTGTTGGTATTCCATCAGTTTTACTTGCTGACGTTGTAATGGAATATGGTATTGTCTACTGTTACAGAATATAAATTTGTATCCAGTACACGGGCAGTACATTCACAATTACGTCAACATGACGATAAAAAGAAAAAAAAAAGAAAAGAATTAGGCATCAATTGACTACCGTAATGGTTGAGGCAAACAAGGCAGGTAAAGGTTATAAAGCAATATCTAATCAACATGTGCACGCTGTATCAAAGGTCCAGAACACAGCGAATCAATATAAAGAACATAATACAGTTACAAACTGTGAAGGACTCGGATGAAAGCAAGAGCTTTTCAAACTGTAAAGGACGCTAATGAAAGCAAAAAGCCTTCACCTAGACTGGCCAGAAAATAGCACGACAAAATTACTCCCAAAACTGAGCGACTCGGATGCAGATATTTCAAACTTCAATATTACATAGAACATTGACGAAGCAAGGACTCAAAGGTAGGCAGGAAGGTACCACTACCGGAGGTTCGACACACTAAAATTCGTTTATCCTTTTCGATAAAGATAGAAACTTTTCGCCATGAATGCTTTGGTCACACAAGACAGAACTGGAGTGATCTTGTCTCAGAGATATTGCTCTTGGCTTGGCATGAAGAGAGGTCAAGCTGTTAAAAAAAAACCTTCCACAATGAAGCATAGTGTTTGCCTCCGCTTCAAGGCCAATGGAACTGCGGGAACCTAGTGAAGGAAATTAATCTACGAAACGAGATAAATGCCTAGTATTGTAATTCTTAGCGAAAATGTGGAATAGTTTGCTCCAGCACTTGATCTTAAATTCAGTTGGGAGTTTGGGCACGATAATCAACCAAATAAGCACACAGTCAAACTTACAACCAACACAGCGGTTAGTAGATAATAATAAGTGTCAGTACAGTGGTCAAGCCAATGTGCGGATTTGAAATCATTTAAAAAATAGTTGCATTCCTTACAAAATGTTAAGAATAGCATAAAACTTGCCGAAAAGTAGCAAACTAACATTTCAACTGATGCTCCTGAGAGCCAAGTTGTGAATTATAAAATACGTATAGACATAGTGCTTGCCACGAAGGTCTTTACAATTATTGAGGTGGGTGTGATAAATCTAAGTAGAGTTACACTTTCCTATTTTCTAAGCTAATATTTTCATAGAAATTACATTCATTTATGGACCCAATTATTGTATATCATTTGGAAATAGCCTTAGAACTTTTATATCACTATTTGCCGAATAGTTGCGTCTTGAGCGAGTAATTCAGTGATTTCAATAAAATACAAAATATAAATAATGTTAATGTGTGAACTTACTTATTCCACTAATGGCATAACTAATTCCCCCCCTCACACGGTATAACCAATACCTCATATGGTATATCCCATTCCTGGTATGGCATAACCAACTCCTCTTAATTATGGTATAACCGATTTCTCATACAGACTTCAGCTTTATTACAGTTACGAGCTGGAACCTGTGGAAATTCCCCACTACAAAAGCACTGTTCTTCAGTGATATCTCGTACCCGTATCATCCTAATTATCCCCTATGTAATACTGAAGGAACCTGTGGAAACTCTACAGAACCAAAAATATTATTCTTGTTATTATGTCCTCGTACACGTACCGTGCACGCGATGGGTGAAATATTTACCAAGTTAGGCAATGAATCTGCTACCTATGATCTGCGAGCAGTAGCAGCAGCAGCTCAAATTTGAACTTGACTCTTCTCCTATTGATCTTTTCCCAGGTCGTATCAAGGATACCATAAGGAAGCCCTAAAGTTTCATCGCTATCTAATAGTGATGGAAGCGTCTCGGCCGGACTGAGTAACTAACTAACTAACGGAGGGACAAGTAGAATTACAACATAGACTGGCATAAAGAAGAACCGACAACATCTGGAAGATGGTTACGTAAGTTATAACATGAGTCACGTGCAAGTTCCACACTACGATCTGCCATGAACGTTATATTCAGTGCTAACTACAAAGTTATCTCCTAACTCATTTGCGAGTCTAAGAAGAATAAATGGAATTCATTAGCGGGTATCAAGCAATTTTGTCTTGAGAAATCATTTCACAGAATTCCATCAACTCATTCCAACTCAAAGTGAACTCTTGTGAAGCGCGCAAATGAGAGAAGGAGGGAAGGAGCTCCGCGTGTCACATCACGGCTAGGGCGGGTCGGCCCGGCTGTATCGCTGCGCCTAACTCCGCGCGAATAACTTGCAGATTTCCTCAGATTTCAAAGCAAGTTTTTTCATTAGTCCATGGTGAAAAGTATGCAAACAATCTCGCGCGAATGCTAAACTATTGGCAAAAGAATTTAAGGAGAAATTTACTGGCAAACATCTTCAGATAAGCTAGAAAAGTTAGGCGTGGCAGAGCTAGGGCTCAGGCGTTGCCTTCGACTTGAAATAATTGGCACTATTTCGAAGGCCGAGACCAGGAGTTTTTCACTGTAATGAGATGCGTAACTTTATGCAATAAGAAGAAGTGAACGCCAGTGTTGCTGCTTTCGATAGTGCTACGCTGTAATACAAACGGACGCCAGTAGCTTTGTAGAATATGCAGTTCTATAATTGCAATGATACAGTAATTTGCGAGATACAGATGAGCCCAAGCTTTTTTTTTTTCTTCGCTCGCTGAGCTGAGTTGCATGGGGGTTTGTCAACCTCATGGAGTTTCTTCGTTCCCACGTTGCCAATCTGGTGTGGTTTGATAATAATAATGAAACACAAATGATGGCGCGCGTTCAGTTATGATAGAGTTTCTTTACATTTTCGCTTATATTTCGCATCGGTTTGAAATTACATTCGTATCCCATATTCTCATAGCCTGATTTTGATCGGAACAGCTTATTTCCAAAATATTTGTAGCCTGATAAACCGATAGAAGAGAAATCAGCGCNGGCGCGCGTTCAGTTATGGTAGAGTTTCTTTACATTTTCGCTTATATTTCGCATCGGTTTGAAATTACATTCGTATCCCATATTCTCATAGCCTGATTTTGATCGGAACAGCTTATTTCCAAAATATTTGTAGCCTGATAAGCCGATAGAAGAGAAATCAGCGCAGTTCAATCAGTTGGGCTTCCAAATCAAAGATGGAGTCCGTGTTCTGACAATATTTTCAGATTTTCTAGTTTTCTTGTGTTAGACAGAGTACAGTGATTCTGATCATTAAATTGACGATAAAAAACATTTTTGTCGACTTGTCCATGATCTGTGAACTCTGCAGAGGATAAATTTACTATTTATAGGTTCTGTTCACTGAACTTGAATGACGCAGAGCGTTCAAAAAAAAAAAAACATGCTTCATCCTTCAGTCTCCCGCGTCTGCTGCAGCTGCATCTATCAAATCAATGCGCCGCGTCCATTAGTTTGACTGAACGCGTTACGATTAGGGACGTGTGAACACGGCCTAATATATTGCATTTATAGCTCTCATTGCAGCTATTGCATTTATAGCTTTTATTACACTAACGCCATAAACTGCAATAAATCCGGGCTCTAGCAATAACAGTTTCTGTAATTTTCTTTAAGATCCGTCTGTAACTATTTCAGTTATGTTCTGACAGACAGTTACACAAACATTAGTCAAATATACAAACCGATCATTACCATAATTTGATCATTTATGTCTTTTACGGGTTGTAACAATTCCTGTAAATTTGATGAAGATCCAGTGATAACTTTTGAGTTATATTGCTTACAAACATAAAATCAAGCATAGAGACAAACTAACGGACTAATAGATTATCACAAAAATTTGGTCATTTACTCGTTGTGATTTAAATAACAAATCATTGCAAATTTCATAAAATCCATCCATAACTTTATGAGTTATGGGAAGAGAAAAAACAGACAAACAAACGGTTGAGCGGATTTTCATTAAAAGTTAATCATCTGTTGCTCCTAATATGGCTAATAATCCCTGTAAATTTCGTATAGATCTGTTCATAAATTTTTAACTTATTATAGTGACAGACCGATAGAAAAACAGGCAAACTCGACAAAACATAGCCTCCTAGAAGAAGGTAATAATGGTTATGAGGGATCTTCAGTATAATAGAAGTAGTTCTAACCATAGTAATGCGGTAAATCATACAAAACATATAGAGGTGAAAATTGTTCTTGCATGTTTCGGTTATATACACAACACTAAACTAAACTTTCGAAGAAGTTAAACTCATTTTCACCTACATTTTACACTCCTATTAGTAAAACCCCACCTTCAGGATTACTGCATAGACTATAGGCTATTAGTAGACAGATGAATCCAAACAACCAACACTACATATATACCATCGTATGAACATGCGCAGACCAGGCCTATTCATGCTAATAAAAACAAGTGAAGTTTTTCCATGCCATTAACACAGGAACACAATTTCCTCACATCGTATAAACGCGTGCACGCTAACTACGCACATCGTATAGTCACGTACACGTCAACTATTCACATCGTATAGGCACGTGCACGTCAACTAGTCACATCGGATAGACACGTGAACGCAATCTACACACATCGCACAGATACGTGCACGCCAACTACTCACATTGTATAGACACGTGCGCATATCTGCTCACATCCTCACATCGTATAGACACGTGCGCATCAACTCCTCACATCGTATAGACACGTGCGCATCAACTCCTCACATCGTATAGACACGTGCGCATCAACTACTCACATCGTACAGACACGTGAAAGCAAACTACTCACATCGTACAGACACGTGAAAGCAAACAACTCACATCGTATAGACACGTGCACGGGGTTACTGTTGGTGTCCCCCTCCACGTTGCTTGCTCTGCACGTGTAGCGGCCGGCAGCTGCACGCGACACCTGCTGCAGCACGAGTGTGGACTCCGACACCAGTACGCCACCCTCCTTGTCCTGGCTCAGCGCTGTATCCTGGATACACACAGTAGATTATTGTCACAGGATGCCGAACCCTAAAATACTAGCGTTATCTAACCAACGTAATTATTAAGCCGGGTTCACATGATAGTCATCTGGTTCCCGTACGCGGTGCCGTGTGACCGAATAAGATTTTTTTTTCGAGTCCTTGTAGATTCTGTTTTCTGAGAATGGGATTAATTCATCCCGAAACATTATATTTTATTTGTTAGTCGACGTTTGTAGTTATTATTTATACATAACTATAGATAGATCAACCAAATTTTACAAGCAGAATGCTGAATTTTTTTTTAAAAAGCCCTTTTAAAAGTAAACAGCACAGGAGACAATGAGTGTATTCCTACTATTTTTTGCCGATATTTATAGTGACGGCTAGGGCCATTAGTAATAGAAGTTTATCAAACAGGAAGTTACAAACCAGCAGAGCTTCCAAGAAGGCACTATTAGCCGCGATAACCCGCAAAAAATAGTTGCATGCTGCTCGCGAAAGAACATCGGAACTAGACCGTCAATGACTGGAAGAATGCAGTGTGGTCGGATGAGTGAGGGTGCACACTCTTTCATCAGAGCGATGGAGAGAGTCAGGAGTGGTGAGAACCCCATCAACTCGTGACCCCATCATGCAAAGTTCCCCAACGTTAAGCCCTCTAGCGACTGTGTAATGATTTAGGTTTGGTTTTGCTTTGATGGACTTGGCTCTCTCTGAGACTCTTTGCAGTGACGAACTGGAGTTACAGGACTATTTACAAGTTCTTAACGAACTCGTAATAAAATTGACCATCGCGTAGAATAGGTAAATAGCTAAAGTAACATATTCGCAGTGTAATAGAATATGGCGCAACTATATTGTGCATATGAATACTGACTGTGTATATAACCTTATAGCACGGGTTCCATTAGCTTCAGTAGCCCCATCTACTTAGTACATTTCTAGTCATCGCTGTACATTATTATCTTACTAGCCGCACCTGTGAAAGTTTCACGGTCTAGTGAGGCCCTTCAGGTTGGTCCCCTGGAAATTCTACAGTAATGACAAATATTATTAAGTTCTATAGTATACTAATATGCCCGTGACCCGTTGGATCGCTATGATCATTTTTTCCTTTCGCAAAAGTCAAGTGTTATTTAGTTGGTCATAGGCAACACGCTATTTGTCCTCGTTCATTCCTGGCCGTGTGGGTAACCATCATCAGCCCTTTACTTTGAAGGCTATATTGAACACTGCCTGTGCGCATGGGAAAGATATATATATGTGACGTATTGTCCAATTGTAAAGCCCGCATCACCTTTAAATTTAACGTGCACGTTCATACAGCCGAGTTCGATTTCATCTTCCGTATCTTGGATACAACTACTGGTATATATCTAATTTACTGCAACCGGTAGCTGTTACTGATGAAGAGCGTAACACACGAAGGAACGTAGGAACAACGCTGTTAATATTATAGATTAATAATAGCACATTTAATTCAAGCCTTCGTTTCCCCAAGAAAGACCCTCTCCCAGAGGAGAAAAAAAAAATTAGTACGTCGAAAGATACGTGGAACCCATGCACTAGGGTGTTCTCACACAGGTTCGACGCACGCGGAACAGCAAGTCGGGAAAGATGAAAAATAACAGAGGAAAGCAATAACATTAGGAGTACGAAAGGGTCAACAAGAAAAGTTCATACGAAGGAAAGGCGTTTCGAAGGCCTAGTAAGGCAATCTATATAGGGTCCTCCTGAGGTCACTGCTCCGCATAAAATAAGATAGGCAAACCCAACTTACCAAGCTCCATGGCCTACGGCTCATCCTACGTCACATGAAAGGAAATTTACAAAACACTGAACACTAGAAAACTGAGGCAGCCAATTCGTATCAAGTGGATACTGAATTGAAATAAAATTAGGACAGGAAGCCAACGTCATTTACCCCGTCCAGTTGGTTACCTCCGGAAGAAAAAAGCATCATAATCTTGCTACTATAATAGTTACTATTGTGTTTTATATTTACATAAACATTTTTGATCATAATAAGTTTAAGACCACTTGAAAGACTGGAGAAGTGCTGGTATACTTGGTTGGACTTTAAAGTTTTTTTTTTAAACTAAAGTTTAGTCATTGGTATAGAGAAAGGCCCAAGGCGACATACACTTTGTGTCTTATCAATGTAACTAGTGGCCCATGCCGTCATTATAAATGACGGCAAAAGATTAACAGTTCACCAAAACCCCCGCCGTCTTGTGGGCTTCCTGATTTTCCCCCTCTCTAATATTGAAGAAAAAGATTCCAAGGTACTCAACTTTTTTTTTCGCCCTTTGAAATCTGAATTTTCTCCTATCTTATTCCCATAGAGCGTGACAGGAAAGATATTAATATATAAATAAATAAATAAATAAAAACACGACGTGAATTATTACATAACACTGATAACAATGTCAAATTTGATATGCCTGAAGTGCTTGCCAGTGGTGAAAAAATTGAAATCTGTAACTTCAAAAGTACAAAAACTCATTCCAAATATACTGAAGTCAACAAAAACAGGACTTAGCAATGATTCATACCTCCATTCTAGTTGATAACCTCAAAAATTCTTTACGGCACGATTGAAAAAATGAGGGTTTCCAAGAGGGTTGGGAAGCTTAGTCCGTCCGAACGGAGAAGACGGCATCAGGAAGATCATTTACTATCTCAAATTGTTGTCCATTTCTGTAGACATTACTTACCATCTAACTCCACACGTCACTATAGGATTCAAACTGGAAAACAGGCAGGATGACGGAAGACATCAATATCTTGAAAGAGAGTCTTGGTCAGGCAAATTCTGTGGATTGCTGCATTATCGTGTAGAAAGAGCCATCCAGCACCGTAGAAACGAGAACCTTCCGTCGTAATGGTTGCTCTCTGCAACCGTCAACATAAGCAGTCGCTGTTTGATGTTGCACAACATGAAATTCCACTGCACCTCCAGAGGAAAAGGCACCCCACGCCATAACGGATCCTTCGACTCAGTGTCGCGTAGAAAACTTCTCATGATGCAACTCTTTGTCATGCTAATAACGTTGGAAGCCATGAGGACCGTCTATATTAAATTTCTTTCTCATCAGAAAGTAAAACTCTCTTCCACTTTTCAATGTTTCATGTTTGATACACCTTGGCAAGCTCAAACCTGTTTACATTGTGACGTAGAAATAGAGGAGGCTCTTGCGTATGATTATTATTTTTCAAATCCTTTTACCTCAGGTTTCGCTTATAATGGTAATTAAACTGCAATCAGCATCAGTGAGTGCCATGATTTTCGTGAAGATCGTCCGCTATCTTAACGAATAACACTACATATTCTGCAACCCACTCTGAACGTTCTTTGGCTGTCACCAGATTACGTTGTTCCATAAATTTCGAGGTCTCTCAGGATCTTGCAAACCATTGCTAAGGTATGCTGCGTTTAACCTCAGCTGCGATTTAACTCAACCACAAAGTTTGCCTATGCAGCCCAACGATCTGACCTCGTTCAAATGAGGACAAGTTTATTTATATTTCTGCCTTTCGTCATAGTGATACCTTTAGATCGTCAGTGACAACTTCTAACGGAAATGAAGTCCATGAACTGCTCTACATTTACATTTAAGTATGATATATCAGCTTTTATCTTCACACTAAGCTTACTTTGCTTTTCCACCATTCTAAAATGCGCCTTAGCGATTGTACCAAGTTTATTTAAAACTACTCTTGAATAAAAACAAGCTATTGCTCTAGTAACAAGAATTTAAAATCGATATCGACGTTTCGGCATCTAACTAGTGCCATTATCAAGATAAATAAAATCTGCAATGGAAACAGAAATAAAATACATGAAAATGTGATAGATACCAAAATGTAGACATATATAGTCCCATGAACTATGTCAAACGGATAAATATCTACAGTGAAGACACCGCGGTATCCAGCAACGGCAGAAGGAATTTATGCTGTCATCTACCCGGCGACAAGACGGTAAGTGGGGCTGTTCTACATTGTTGGAACAATTCTGACTACTGGAGTTTTAGTAGACTGCAAGATTCATTGTACTTGACATTGATAAATGGATTTCATTACATTTAGTCATTACATTTAAATTTTTGTGCGACCTATTCTTGAATCTTTTATCAGCTAGTAAGCAACTCAGTTACTTACAACGCGATTTTCTAAATAAAGTGATTCAACGACGTTTTCATCATCCTTTTTGTTTACCGTTGAGTAAATAGTTAGAAAAGTTTCGAGGACTACCCATGCAAACTATCATGTTTTTCACTTCTCCCGATTGTCTTATACTAATAATGAGGAGTATATTATGCAGCATAGCGTTAAGATAATTCAGTAGCTTAAGCTTCCGCACTAACAGCCGTACATATTGTTAGAATGAATGATGGATGGCATCTATGCTCCGTAAGACGCAAACTATAAAGCACCATGTAACTGAGCAGATCGTTTCATCTGAGGTTTGGAAAGTCATACACTGACGAGACAGAAGCATTCTCCTTGCTAACTTGATAAGTAATATTATCAAGCGGCTTTACTTTTTAGCATTGAATGACTAGGATTGTAATACCTCTCTTTCCACAGTACAGTGTTGAAACTAAGAAACGACGCGCCAGTATATACAAGATATCCTCTATAGCACAATCAAGGCCACTAGCGTGAACATTCATGGAGTGTCGGTACACTATCCTTTGTTGTTAACTTTGCCGGGAGAGTCCACTAGTGTTGAAAACAATCGCTTATCAAATCTCCCTGCACGTCAATTAGCAGAGGAAGGCCAGAGCAAAGTTCTGGCAAAGTCAACAACCGCAACAAATTCCANTTGTTAACTTTGCCGGGAGAGTCCACTAGTGTTGAAAACAATCGCTTATCAAATCTCCCTGCACGTCAATTAGCAGAGGAAGGCCAGAGCAAAGTTCTGGCAAAGTCAACAACCGCAACAAATTCCACCCTCGGCGGCCGCGACAGAACAATCAAAAAGACGGCGGGGCGAAACAATCATTGCATTAGCGAGCTGAGTTGCGAGGCAAAGTTAGTGCAAGCAGACCAACATTTGTTTACGCTTGGTCAAACCATTAGGCGCTTCAGGGGCATAATTTACGGATGTAAGGGAAGGATAAATGCGACGCATTTGGCGTAGCGGCCGACAAACTTCGGCGCACCGGGCGTGAAGGTGGAAAAAATTAACGCGCCTGATGTTGAAGATGAAAAGCGTGGCGTGCTGAAAAGAAAGAGTGAAAACAAATACACGGACGACGGGACATAAAATTTGAAAATCGAGTCATTCAAGTCACAGACTCATGAACACAGACAGTTCTTGGTTTTCGCGTGAAAATATGAGATAATGAAAGTGTCGTTTGCTTGTACCCGATATCTCGCATACGGCGGGACAGCTCTCTAGTTTGCTCCTGCAAATATCTCCAGCCGGGGCAAATTCTCTGATGCCGTAGGTACAAGATTCAAAAGCTGGAAGCAAAATGCACGCAGTAACTCAAGAGAGCTTCGCAATTAACGTCCTCAGAACGGATCATCCTAGTAGTCCTTCTATCTCGCCAGAAGCATGCCATAATTAAAGAGAAGATAAATGGAAAAATCTATCGTTTGTTAGCTCATGTTTCCTAGTTCTCTGCAACCACAGTATATATATATATATATATAAATTATGCTGTCTTTTCTGTAGTGAGACGGTGTCGACCATGCGTCGTATTAGAATAACGTTGCTGGCAGTGGGACGAAAGATAACCGGGATCCTTACAGCAACCCACAGCTCGTAGCACAGCACGACCTCATGCGATAAGCGAACGATACACACTGAGTCAAAGCCCTCAAAGCACAAACTTGATTTAGCTTCGAACAGAAGTTGCGGACACACAGAGTACGTACTGTAGTCTAGACATCATCATTTTCGCTTCACTAAAGAGGGCTGCAGCAGTGGCTCCCAACGATCGTAAGGAAGGCCTAAGGTGAACTTTACAGTTGTGTGTCATGCCTAACACTGTACGTGAAAACAGCAGTTGTATTGGCCCAAAATTCGACGGGTAGTCGATGTGAAGCATGAAATACATTAATGCTATCCTGGCTGTAAAGGACACGACACTGACAATAATAGGTACACGATATCGAGGGTGACGAGTACACGATATCTAGGGTGACGAGTACATGATATGAAGGATGACGTGTACAAGATATCAACGCTGACGAGTACAGGATATCAAAGCTGACGAATACAGGATATCAAGGCTGACGTGTATAGGATATCAAGGCTGACAGATATAGGATATCTAGGTTGACGGGCACACTTGGTAGAATATGTGAAGGTTGACGAGTACAAGATATCAAGGCTGATGAGTAGAGGACATGAAGGTTAACGAACACAGTCAATAGATAAGAATAGGATATCAAGACTGACGAGGAAAAGGCAAGGAAGCTGATGAGTAGGGGATATTATGGCTGACGATTACAGGATGGTAAGGCTGAAGAGTCAAAGAAATCAAGGTTTACGAGTGCAGGATATCAAGAAAATGTGGCATACTTCTCGTAAAGGCCAAAAACATGAACGATCGATGACTGTAACTTAAGGTTGAAAATTTTCATAGCAGTTGTAAGGGTTCAGAACACGAGCGAATGTTACGGAAGGAATTATGCTAATCCCCCGAATATGAACGCCCAGTCCAACCGTAATGACCAACCTCAAATGAAAATAGAGTACTCTGAAAGCGCACACCTACCAAGCGATTTCAGGACAAGTACATGCCCCAGGCAATTTTCTCCGCAGACAACGATTCATTAGGGAAACTATCCCCTTTGGCAATATCCCCTTCACATCAGTTTCTTTTCATAGGACGCTTAAAATGCAATTTTGCAATATTACGTTGGTTACAGTATGAATATTGATCATTTATACATAATTACCTCCGCCAAAGAGGTTATATTTTCATCGTGTTTGTCTCTTTACCATTTTGTCCGTCACTAAGATAACTTAAAAAGTTATGGACGGATCTCTACAAAACTCTGTGCTTGGTTTAAGTTTACTAGCCAAATTACTAAAAAATGTGTAAATAGGTCTGTATGAAATTTACTGGAATTGTTTGAAATGTTAAAAAGACATAAATAATGAATTTTGGTGATGATCCGTTTGTTCGTTTGTCTTTGTGTTTGATATTACGTTTGTTACCAAAATAACTCCAAAGGTTATGAACGGATCTTTATGAAATTTACAGGATTGGTAGAAATTTTAAAAGATATAGATGTTCATATTTTAGCGATGATTGGTTGGTCCGTTTGTGTATTTGAGCAATGCTTGTCATTATGTTAGTTGACAACATAACTCGAAAAGTTATGAATTGATGTTCAAAAAAATTAAAGAAGCTGGTATTACTGCCAAAAGATACAAAAGATTAGATTTTGATGCTGATACAAATGAAATCATTGTTTCGGAAAAATTTGAAAATTTCGTTACCGTTGCCACGCTTGGCGCAGATATGCGCTCCCAGAGTGCTCTAGTTGTGTTCACGAATAGTTCATATGAAATAAAATAGCCTAATCTAGCCGAGCATCACCTAAGCTTACCTCACGTAATGTAATCTAATCACACATGATGCCACCTAATCTAACTTAGTTACCTGTCGTAACTTTACTTGGCTCTAACAGATAATTTAACCGCACTTTCCAGCAGCTTTTATTCTTGCTGAGTCGGCACAGTAGTGGGAATAAGCTGTCCATGATTTACGCCTTGGTTTGTTAGAGAAGGGGGCCTGTAACGCAGCTGAGTAAGGCAATGTTAACGAAATATTCAAACAAGTCGTTGAACTAAAATTTCCTCTTTTATCATCAACACAATTTGGTCATTTGTGCCTTATAACGTTAGCAACAGTTCTCGTAATTTTCTTGAAAATCCGTTCGTAACTTTTAAAGTTATATTTTGACAAACACTAAGACAAACACATGGTCAAATACATAAACGGACTAACCGATTGTCATCAAAACTTGATCATTTGTGTTTTCATTCATATTTCGAACACTTTCTAAAAATTTCATAAAGATCTGTCTATAACTTTTTGAGTTACTTATTAACAAGCATAAAAATATACAAACAAAGGGACTGACAGATCACCACAAAACTTTGGTCAGTTGCTTCTACACACAGAAAAGTATGTTCTTTACGATAAAAAACACCTGGTTACTTATCACTAACGACGTAATATTTTAGCTACAAAGCAATAATAATTAATCGTAAACGACACTGTTGATCATCACAAAGCTCTTGTTCATCACAAACGACAATGCGCATTGACGCAATTCAAACGACAAGGTAGTTTACAGTTAACTAATTTTGCTTAATGACAAACAACATTTTTTCTGTGTGTAATATTCCTGACAATTCCTGCAAATTTCATGAGGATCCGTTCATAACTGTTTGAGTTATAACTAATTACCAAGAAAAAACAGGTAAACAAATAAACGGTTGGATGGATCTTCAGTAACAGTTAATCATCTGTTCCTCCTAACATGTTTAATATTTCCTGTAAATTTCATAATGATCCGTCCATACCTTTTTGAGGTATCTTAGCGAAAGATGGACAAACACGTAAACAAACACACTTGATAAAAACATAACTTCCTTGGTGGAGGTAAGTATTGGTGGCGAGTCCATGTATTATACGAAACAGAGTAAAGCCTGAGGTAAAAATAATAAGTTGCAAGCACAATAGGGGGCCCCATCCGTTGCAACAGCCTAACCTAGGAATTCGAAATGTCTGTGTATTATGGCCATTTTACGTCTTTCGGTTTTCGTACTGCTGCAAGTAACAGTTTTTTTTATCTTTTTTCCCCACTTAGGCCGGGGCCTCACCGGCGAGACGAGCGACGCACAACGCGACAAATTTGTTGCACGACAAAATGTAACCGAGTTTACGGCAGTCTGCTGCCCCACTGCCGCAATTGCGATGCCTCGCGACACCCGTGCATTGCTGCAACACGACTCCCGTAAAAATCGCATTGCGTCGCTTGTTGCTTGTGTGGAGCCTCGGCCCTACGGTACCGGTGAGCGCGGATCCAGGGTGAAAATACCTCCCTCTATGTATTCCATGTTTCTTCCGATAGGCAAAGTTCTTCTTTTTCCTCATTGAGTAGTTAATTGCTACGTCTACAGAGGAGCAAACGATTCACTAATTCAATTAACAAAAAGCTAATAAAACTAGCGTTGATCCGCAACACTCTTCGACCTAACAATACCAACCCTTGTCAGGCTACGAAACGCAAACGGGAATAATTGCAAAATTGTATGAATGATGAGCAAAACTCCTAATCGATTACTTGCTCTCTCTAGTAGCTCAAGTACGGAACTCCTTGCTGTATTCATCATTTCTAATCCGATTTGATGCACCAGGTCCACTCTACACAAGAAGCGCAGTAAGTGGTGTCTGCTCTGATGAGACGCTGGCAACGTTTAACTAGAACTCAGCAAATGTCGGTATTACAGTCACGATGTCCAAATTATGGATTAGATTTGATAGTATGTATGAGGCTTTGTGCTCTTCAGTTTTGAACTTAAGACAGATAACACGAATTCCATTCACTCACATGAATCGAGACAGGCTAATGCGCTTAGTTTCGATTTATCTGGAATTTCAAACTTTAACGATCAGTTCGTCCCCTTCGATTGAGTTCCAGGCGCTAGTCTAACACTAATTACCTCCGCCAAGGAGGTTATATTTTCGCCGCGTTTGTTTGTCTCTCTCTCTGTCTGTCTGTCACCAAGATAACTCAAAAAATTCTGAACCGATTTGGACGAAATTTACAGGGTTTGTTAGGTATGTTAGGAGAAACAAATGATTAACTTTTGGTGAAGATATGTCCATCCGTTTGTTTGTTTGTTTGTCTGCCTCATTTTTCTCAATGTCATAACTCAAAAAGTTATGAACGGATTTTTATAAAATTGACATGAGTTGCTATGTATATAACAAAGAATAAAAGACCAAATTTTGGTAACGCTCCGTTTGTTCGTTCGTTTGTCACTGTTTTTAATTTTATGCTTGTTAGCACAATAACTCAAAAAACAAAGAATGGATTTTTATGAAATTTATGGAGCTTGTTAGTAATGTTAAAAGACATAAATGAGTAAATTTTGGTGCAGATCGGTTTGTTCGTTTGTATGTTTTACTCATGTTTATCATAACGTTTGTTAGCAGTATAACTCTAAAACTTATGAATGGATCTTCAAGAAAATTGCACAAGCTGTTATTACTATCAAAAGACACAAATGATTAGATTTTGGAGTTTATACAAAGAAAAATATGATTTCACAGCCAATTTGATTTTCATGCTACCGTTGCCTCTCTTGGCGGAGGTATGCGCTCTCAGAGTGCTCTAGTTATTATATTGAATAGTTAAAGCTTCTGTTTCCGCAACAATGGTGATCTAGCAAAGGAAGAAATGGGGGACATGCGGTATGTCGATAGAAACAGACGAGTCAAGCACGAAGCAGATTATGCTCTCTCGTTCCAAGTGAGTGAATCGCACACCAGGAGGTGGCTATTGGGGTCAAAGCCCCGGAAATTTTCTGAAAAGCATCGAATCCGAGTTTTACACTTGAGGTTATGAAGCCACCTCACTAATTTGTAACTATAATCCATTGATTTTTTTTAAGGCTGTCAGAAATAGAAAATTGACAAGCCTTAGCACAATGAAAAGTACCAATTTCTGCACATACAAAAAGTTTCATCACTCATCTGGACTAAGCTCGAATCTTCTTCAATCGTAAATCCGCCCCTGTCGAACAGGTCCATAATCCATCATAAAAGACTAAAGCACCTCTCTCCAGCGTCGCTCCTTCTTTGCCTCGACAGCTGATGAAGCACGTGCGCTTAGCAAAGGAACACACTCTGTTTGCCGACTGCGATATTCAAATGACACTGCGGCGGCAAGGCAGTCTCAGTCACAGCTAATAAGCCAATACAGGTCAGCTAATGGAAGTCAAATGGAGAAACCCCACAACCAATAAGAACGGTACTCATTTCCAGGTAGTTGACATACTGAGCCCAGGTACATTTTGTGCGGCTTCTCTCCTTCCTTAATTCAGAGCTGAACCTACGCAAGTTAATTAAGAAACAATAGTCAAATTGATATTATTCGCTCAGCTCATCTCAGGTACTGCACCGCTGAACGTCAAGTTGCAGAAGGCAAGAAGGATAAACCATACACCAACCAGAAGATGACGGGGTGTCCTGTATTTCCTCCAGTTTTGACACAGCCCAGCTCAGATTATGAAATAGTCAACATTGAACATCCTCAAATATAGAAGCAGCTCTAGTCAGGGTACGCAAAACCAAGTAGAGTAAATCTGAAGATGGTAGGCCACGAGCGTCTTCAGATTAATTCCAATATTTGAGTCAGCATAGGTCAGATTGGGTAGCACAGAAGCGAATAATTTTACGATTGTTTAAAACTGCAGTGGATACTCTCGAAATTTCAATCAGTCGTGTCAGACTACGTGCGACAAACAACAATAACGCAACGATTGCGTAAGAGTCGAGTCTCCAAAAAAATTAATCTTTTATTTATTAAGTACAGGACACGCAGGGTAGAGATATTCTCTCGAATGCAGCTGTACTTTCTCCTCTGGGGCCATTTGGCCTATGCCTGCCGCACGAACCAGCAGTGCGTGTGGGTTTCCCAGTAGAGGGTGCACTCAAAGTTAACTATACTTTTGTACGTTAGGTAGTTCATCCCTATCCTCAAGATGTTAGGTAGTTCATCCCTATCCTCAAGATATAAGTCAGTCAAGGATGGACTACGCATGACAACGATTTTGCCACAGTCACATAAGGCTATAAAGTCTCCTCCCTCAAGTTCCAATCCTCTACAAGTTCAACTTTTCATACTAAGCACACACCGATATTCTCACCGCAACATAAACATAGAGTCTACTTCCAAGTGATCCCTGCCAGTCCACGTCAGACAATCCAAGCAAAACAAACGCCGATATTCTCACCGCAACATAAATATAGAGCGCCTGGTCCTTCAAGATCCAGACCACTCCAGGCCAGACTATCTATGCCAAACAAACACCGATATTCTTACGGCAACATAAAGATACAGTGTCTCCTGGCTCAAGATCCGGGGTAGTCCAGGTCAAGATACATAGCCAGACACGAGATAATTTCACGATCATACAAGGCTCGGTTGTCTTTTCTCAAGAGTCGAAGCGACCGCTTAAGAGATGAAGAAAGCCTGGAATGGCCATCCATCACGTGGTTGACACGAGAGTGCGAGCCAGATCTGACTGGGGCGCCATACATCACATGAGCTTTAGGACCGTGGCGTTTAGAACGATCAGCATGGCAGCGGCCTGGCGCACTGACACAGTGGTAAGATCGCTTGAGCGCCGGCTGACGCGAATATGACCTCATGCATGTTTTCGCATGAAGCGTCTTATATAAGAGCTACTTATTGGTTCCCTAGTCACGTATTTAAAATTCTCTATTGTCGTAAACCATAAGTTGCATTTTTCACTTCGCTCCCAGTACAGCAGATCAATGCCCCTACGATCTTTGTTCTAACGATATACAGTTCCATTTCCCTTTGTTCTTCTACTGTTACCATCTGTCCAAAGATCCAACGTGCGAGATCATTTTCCACTGAGGGGCAAGATCACTTTCCAATGAGAATGTACCAGCTACAAAAAATAAAAGGTTAATAATAATGAACTTCATTTAGGCTGAAAATTTCTTGAAACAGAAGTCCACTACTACAGTACCATTGATTTGAGCAATAGCCCTTCGATACCTCGAAAACGAAAAGGACGAACGCAAGTACACACACATTAGGTAAATGCGCAGAAGAA
>LQNS02277220.1:627450-643715 GCA_001587735.2 Parhyale hawaiensis | reverse complement strand
AGCTTAATACTAAAGTTACATTAGATACTAAGATCAGGTAATACTATCATTACAAACTACACTGCATTGCGGCCCATTGTTTGGCCCCTGCTTGGAAATAGTATGCGCTGCCATCGGCTATACCGATAAATGATCGGCTATACCGATACTATATTTAGTAAATATGATAGTTAAGTACCCATCATATCTTTTCAATGCACGCACATCAAATATCAAAGTAAATTGTGGTACCATAGACCGCAACAGTACTTGACTCTTAGGTCCAAGTGGCCTCTGACGTTGACGGCCAAAATGGGAAAAATGGGATTTTCTCAAAAGCTATTATGAGCATGTCCATAGACACGGTCATGCCGGCAAGCGCCCAAGTACGTCCCTGCCGTTTCCAAGATACCTTCTTCGCAAGAAAAATGTAGGGTACCTTGGAATTTTTTCTTCAGTATTAGATAGGAGAGAAAGAATAGCTCTTGAGAAAATCCCACTTTCCCGTTGCCGACGTTTGGCCGCCAGCGTCAGACCTAAGAGTCAAGTACTGTTGCGGTCTATGGAGGTACATAAGGAATTTCAAGAAATAAGCTGGATTCGGATGCTCTAATCTGCTTTGTTAAATATGTGACATGTATTTAGTGAATATGACCTTTTTAGCATTTAATAAAATTTAAACCACACAGTTATTACAGTTGTACCCTGCTCGCAACTAAATAACGTCCTTTCTCCATCCCTTCTGGTATCATACAGAGACGTATTCAAAACATTGCAATAATATACTACGGGGAAGCCCTATTGGTAATCTTTTCTCTATGCCGCTGCCAACTATATACAATAAAAAATGAGCAAGCACGTCAAAAAAGGGTCGTCTTTCCCTCGGTTATTAACATGCAAATTACAAATGGCTACCGAGAGTAGCTGTCACGTCCGTCGGCGCGTTAATGCACTGATAATAACTCAAACAATGGAGTGTCAATACTATACTGCGAGCCCCGTAATGTGTTGTACTGACGCTATTTGGCTATAGTTGCGATTATTATTGTTGAACAATGTAAGCTTCCGTTTCCATAACAAAGACGAGCCAACAGAGTAAGAAAAAGAGGGCATGTAGTATCTTAGTATGTCGATAGGAACGTTGACTTCATGCACGACGGTGTACCCACGGAGAATCAACACGCATGGGAGCAGCAAGTCGGGAAAGAAGAGGAAGGAAAGAATAAAAAAAAAAAAAAAGCCTCAGGAGGAGCATCTAAGGCTAACGAAACCTATGGGGTCCTCCATGGGGAGCGAGTCGCAACTCGCCACACCGCAGGATAACCGAACGAAATCAGCCTAACCCTATGCCATCCTACGCTCCCTGAAAGGCTTCCTTAGGAGGACCTCAGCCTGACCATCGCTTGTATTTTGCTTCACCAATATTGCCACACGCAGCGAAAGAGCGCTGCTTGATGGCCTTCGACCACTGCATCAGGATCAAAGGGAGAGCTTTCTTGCCAAATCAACGTCCAAACGTCATTCGACGAAGATACATTCAAAAAAATACATATACCGTTAAAAACTAAAATTAAACGAAACTAACTCGCTAATTAAACTAAAGGATCTAAGCTAGAGATACAGAATGACAACCCTAGAAATCAATGTTCTGTAGTGAAAAACTAAGGTAAAAGGGAAACATTAAGAAAAATATAATGGAAGGTATTACAAACGAGACAGATCTGATTCGCAAAGAAAGTCGAACAGCTGCCAATATGAATGAAAAAATAATCGTTCATGATTCCGGTTGCTATAACTAATGATAATTACAACTGTCGATTTTTTTTTGCGTGTGTGTTCGAATATCTTACCTATTATTATGTATCAGATCTTCTTTGGGGTCATTTTTGAACATGCCTCCAGATTACTCTCTATTTTTGCTCATTGCCTTATGTTTTCATTCAGAACAATTAAGGGTTCCAAATTGCACCGTTATAGCATTCTTAAAAGCTCCAAAAGGAATTTAAACTTCAACTTTAGTGCCACGACAGCTTTTTCTTCTTTATGTCGGAAACTGGGATGCCAGATTCCAGCGAAGGCGATCTGACCCGTAGATGGCCATTTATATCTACTTTCAATTTATTTGTAAAGTGCCTGACGCACTAAAGTCTCTCAATAAACCCTTTGATAACCGTGCCCAACGTAACCGACCAAATTAAGCATTAACGGCACGGGATGCTTCTATTCTTTAACCTTTTTGCTAAGTGTTTTGAGCGTAAGAGACAGGGACAAAATAAAAGATTATCGTTATTGGGGTTCCTAGTGAAGATGGCCGTTCGAATGGCTGCAGTTTTACTGTTCTCGCTCATGGTCGTGATTCTACTATGGTGGGTGAACGGAAAGGTTGATAATACGAACTAGGTTAGCGCACGCAGAGAGTCCACCCTGTCGTACACTCAAGGTAATAAGCTTGAGGTGTCACGTGGACATGGTCATTACTTGTACGTTGATAAATGGCTATTTTCCATTGAGTCTTCATTATTCCATTTACGTCTTCAGATTGTGCTGCAGTTTTTATGTTTGAATAGCAATATGTATTAAGGGAATTAGGATTTTTTCAGCTTTCGGAAGGATAAAATTTTGAAAGAACGTTGGTTTAAGGCTTGAAAAAGAGTAAATGAATTCAACCCGGCAGACGCCCTCATGTGTCAGAGGCACTTCTTGGAGTCAAGTTTATTGTCTTCAAAATGCAATAAATCAAGTGAGTTTTATCCGAAGTAATATGGCATTCTGGAGCTGGAATCAGATGAGTGAGTACCTTACTATTTTTTTATTCAACTTTATTTCCTACCTATGACTTGCTATCCTCTCTAATTTCAAACCGCTGCAACAAAAATTGGTTCAGATGCCTATGATTAAACGCCGAGATACAAAAATATTTTTGTAAGATTTACATGGAAAACATGCAAACATCGAAAAACAATCCTTTCTTCCAAAAGTCGAAATACAATAGCTACAAAAAACCATACAATTGCTCGGTAACATGAAATACATCAGCTATTGTAGCGCCGCGCGTGGTCCGTCCAGTAGTATCAGTGTTTGCGTAAGTGCCGTGTCTGACTCGTATTAACTAACTTGCAAAAAATTAATAAATAAAAAATAGCGTAGGTATCCAGTTCCCCACATCTAAGGTGTCTTAAGTATCATCATCCTTGGATGAACGGTACCTGTCTGCTTTAGTGTAATTTAAGATATTGTAATTTTTCCGTGCGGCCCACTCTACCTTGAAAAGGAACACGCCTTCCTGTGATTCAGGCGTGCCCTAAACGAAAAAATCCCGCGTTAAAACTTTAGCCACATAGAAGAATTGCTACAAGACAAGGCAAAAAATATAGGAATGAAATACAATTTATATGGCTACCTATTAATAAGAAACGAGTGGATGTCAGCATACGAAAAAAATTTGAATCACTGAAGGAGTTTCCTGCATTTTAATTGTACTAACCACAAGAACTACGTTCGATTATATTCATATCTTCTCACAGAAAAGAGCACGTAACTATACTCGTATACTGTATTCAGGGTAAGCACTACCTACCCTACATGGCACGTGCCTGGTATTATACATATTTTTACGTAAGACAGACGATACTTTACATTATACACTATACATTACGGATCGCACACTCCCACTATAATGATCGTTTCATAAACAACAAAGGCAGGCTGAGAAAAAAAAAAAACAATAAAATATTAATGTAACATAACCGGCCAGAAAAAGAAAACGCGAGCGGCAAGCGAAAACGCAGGACCCGACAGAGGCCACGGCACTAACAAAGGGTATAGCTACTCGGCCTCGACCTGAAGCCAACGTTCCGGAACAAAGGCTCCCTCTATATAAGTCATCATTTTGGAACAAGCTTTTCTTTGGCTCTGCTGACGTGAAGTCACTGGACTTTTGAAGCACTTGAAATTTGAATATCCAATTTCAAATTCAAAGCAGCATACACCCTTTGCGGCCGATGGTACTATGCATATTGATGAACTACGGCGCAGGTCCACGCCCGTGCTACCGGCGACAGCTACAGGACTCTTAATATAGACGCCCAACGTTTCTAATGCTGCACGAATGGCTGGAACACATCTGAACTTTCAAGGAGAATGTTTTAACAGACGGGTGTACATTTTAGGGTTATGTTCTCGGTACTGCCAGCGGCTAGAACACATCTGAACTTACAAGAAAATGTTTTAGGAAACAAATGTTTACAACACCAGCACGGGTGAAGTCATATGTACTTGAACTTGGAGGGAAAATTTGTCAATCAGATATTCAATATTTATTGCCCTCGTTGATACATAATACTACGGAAAGGTCAAACACATGTAAATTTGTATGGAAACACGCTTAACAGAGGGATACACAAATATATGTCTATTTGCCATAGCAATTGCTTCAAATGCTGCCAACGAGTGGATCAAATATGAACTTCCAAGACAATTTTAAGCTTACAGGAGATGCACACATATTTTGTCAAGATTTCTAATACTGACATCGCAATCAGACATTCAAATGGCAAAATTGAATACAATAACATTAACGGCATTTTTACAGACCGCGGGGTATCGGCGAGGATGTCTTGTTTTCAGCGTGTCTGTCCTTTCACACCCAGTGCTGCTCGGATTTTCCCCAAGATCATTGGCTTTCACAAAAATTCTGTTGGCAGCTCTGTCAGCTCGCGAGTTGAGCACTGCAATAGTTCAGTTATCTATCCGTGAAGGCTTGGGCGTGTTGTCTTAATACGAAATTGTACTGATAATAATTAACGCTCAGAGGACAAAACGTCTAGATACCGTCAGTGATAAATTGTAATAGTTTACATTCTAAGTTATGCATCAAACTTTTGAGGTAAGAATGCGATGCAATACAAAGGAAAATTAAAGCTGCTGACCATTTTATGCATAAAATACCAATTCTAACACGAGCCGAATGGTAATATTTGAATAGCAGTACTGTACCTATTATTAGGCTCTGGCTCCTTTCCGGGAGTGTGCCTCTTTTTTCGTCTATTGTCAAGCACTTAACCAAATATTTGTTTATGCCACGACTAGTTGTTCGCATAAATTAAGCCGCGAAACTTGTGAAAATGCATTCCTGGTAACACAACTCGACTGAAAATAGGCAATCTGATTCGCACATTAAATCGCGACGCAGCTCTGCAATATATAAATAATATAAAAATGGGTAAATCGATTACACATACTCAATCACGGCGCAGTAATGTGACTCCCACAACAAAAATAAAATAATAACTAAAGTTGATGTCAGAAAGTAAATTGCGACACGAGAGCGCCCCTTCCCACAAGATAAATAAAGAAAAAGTAGTTAATTCGAGCCCACAAAGTGAATCCTGGCGATAGGGGCGTAACTCAGGTCCCCAAAACGAAAATCAAACAGAAGTTAATTCGAGCCCACAAAGTGAATCGCGACGATGAAGGAGTGACTTCGCCGCATCTTCTTCCCCTCCAACCCCCCAAAAAAAATCGAATAAAGGTTTATTCGATGACACAATGCACAGGGCTAGATATAATTGCGCGTGGGAGAGCGACTTCGCATACAATAATAAATCAAGTGGAAATAGTTAGTTCGAGGGCACATTGTGGATCGCCGCGACACTTGCATGCTCTGTTTACCCTGCGCCAAACAGGCTGTTTACGGGCGCCGGCACGAGACCAGGTAACAAACAGTCCAGCGGCCGTAGCTTTTCTCAGAACCAGAACTTTTACTCCAAACTTAATTAATGAGCAGACACATGACGGGAGTCGCCTATTAATCGGAAAGATGAAAGTGTCGTCCCAAGATGTAGGTAATATCTTGGTGCGTACCGTATAAGTTGGAGGGTGAGAGACCATTAACTTACCTGCTTGTAAATACTGCGGCGTGTACAGCAAATAAGCAACACATGAAAAACCTTATCTTTGTGAAGTCCTCTCCTGCGGTGGATCTGACCTGGATATCGGATTGTATTTAAATACAAACGTGTGAATTTCGAATATTGCGGCGCGGGACATCGGAATTCTATATCAACTCAAACAAGCAAACAAGAAGGAAAGCAATGTACTTTCTCCAACATCGTGCAGTTTCTTAGAGCAATTTCTTACGTAATCATTAATAGTGATTTTTAAATATGGCAATAGTTTAATTTATCTTTATGATGCCGACTCAAAAAACAAAATTAAAAAATAAAGCACTGAATTTGAAGATAAAACTGGGTATGATCTTCTTCTCGTGTATTCCCTGCTTTTGAATTGGCTGTGGACTTTGATGTCGATCGAACCACAGTCGGAGTTGACTGGATCAAGTCCGACTCCTTGGTCATTAGTATGTCTGACTTTTCGCGACTCCGATTCCATTTCATAACCATTGGCTCATATTCACCGACTCTAACTCCTGGGATACCCAAATGATCCATTCCCACTCCTGGCCTTATATGTATCCGCCTCCTACCGACTATGACCCTGCAACCCTTGATCTAATCATTGTCTTTTGCGTTGAGTATTGCTTCAAAGAACCAACTCTAGTTTTCAATGACAATTCTATGCAACAATGGATCTCAATATTTCCTTGAACACTGGCAAGGTAAACATTGACTGCCCACTACTATCTAATTCTAGAGGCCAACTGTAAAACTCTTCCTATGGGTTAGCTTTAAGAATGAATGCCTCAGGGTGCTGCGCTCCTAATATATTAGGCACTGCATCCAAATGAGAAAATGTATATTTTGTTTTTCCTCTGTTTCTTGCTTGAGAGCAAACACTAGCGGACAGTCCATATTTGGTTTCGTTGGGCATCATTACAATCCTGGCAACCTATTGTTCATGTATTGATGATTTAGTAGTCCATGAAGTCTTGAAATTATGCTGGTATGAGTTGTATGTTATTGTTGAAGCTAATTTTGAAATAGCATTCAGTGCAGCTTTAAAAGCTTCCCTATCAACTGACTTGGAAGTTTCTGAACGTGGACGACCATGAGATTAATATCTTCATTATTATTAATTACAGTAGGATGGCAACGGGGGAACGGAAAAACTCCATGAGGTTGACAAACCCCCAATGCAACCAGCCCAGCGAGCGAAGAAAAAAGAAAGAGAAATCCGATTTCAAATGAAAACTTGGCAAACCACCGTTGCCAATTTCGAACTTTAAAGACTTTCTTGGTGGCGGTAAATATTAAGAAAAATAACTCTAGATGCATGTACAGGAGTGAGTTAAAAAGTTCCGTGACAAGCCTGATAACTCTGGAATGGGTTTATTCCCACACACCGAAACTGGTTCGAAGCAAAAAGGAATATAGTGAATTAGAGCACTCTGAGAGCACATACCTCCGCCAAGCAAGGCAACAGTTATGAAAAGTTCAAAATAGTTCTAAAACTACGATTTCCTTCGCATTAACACCAAAAGTCTAATAATTTGCGCATTTTAACAGTAATAACAGCTTTTGTAATTTTCTTGAAGATCCGTTCATAACTTTTGGAGTTATGAGCTCAGATGAGTCAGCGTAGTGAGTGACGTGCGGATGCACGCTGCACGTCCCGAGTAGACAGTTAATAAATAGCTCGGTCGCATCACGGCCGCCAGCACTTATTTAGAGAGCACACTGGTGAAAACCCCTTCCAGTGTGGAGACCGTACAGCCTTGACAACTCTCACTAACTAGTTGCCACTCTAATCTTACTTTGTTCCCTCCGAATCCCTCGTCTATGTCAACGCTATACTGAACTTTTTGAGTTGTCTCGGTGACAGACAGCCAAATTTACACACAAACTCGCGGAGGTATTCATACTACTGCTTTTACTTCATTCCTACGGTATAAAGGACCCTCTTCACTCCGAGATAGATCTCGAAAGGTATCACACGTATAGAGCGACACACAGGAGCTCATTTATACACTCAGGAGCTCATATATATACCTCTGAGCTCTGAGTTATTACAGACTTCTCTGTCTATAAGAGCATATTGTTACAGCCCTATTAATGAGCCTCTTAGCCAAGATTAAGATTGATAAAGATTTTTTGAAAATTCTCGCAACCGGTAACAAGACCTAGATATAAGAACTTGAGATTAAGATCCAGTCGAAACATTAATTTCTAGGATTTCTACAGGATTACTCATATTCAAGGCACAAAAATAAGTTCCGGGAATTAATGAGGATAATTCTAATAGATTTTCACAGTATTAAAGGAACTATAACAGGAACATATTATAAAAATGTTTAAAAAAACGGTGGACATTATTATTGAAAATGCACCGCGGTACTCCTTTTTTATCATGGCAATTCATTGACTCATTGTTTCCAACTCATCCTCCCTAGAGTCCGGACCTTGCTCCTTGAAATATTTTTGTTAACAAAATATGAAGAATACCCGGAAAGAATAGGATTTGAGGCCATTAACAGAAGGAAATCTGCTGTTTCAAGATGGAACACAAATCAAACCATGAACTTTTACAGACGAAGATTAGAGAGGTGAACACATTACCTTGAAAAGTTCACTGACTTGGATAGAGGATTTGTAGAATAATGATTTGAATAACATTGTTAGACAAAGTTTTTCTTAAAAAGTAGCAGATCTTCCTGAATCACCCTCGTCCTTTCTATTTCTTAAACACAGTTTCACTCACATAAGTGTTTTTGAGTATCAGCCTACCACATTGTGTGTTTTTCTTTTTTAAATTTTCATTTCAAATTTGAAGCGCGAAGATAAAAAAAAAATTATCGTCACTAAGAGATCTTTATTTTTGTTCTATTCAAACTGGTAGATAACAAAAACCTCGAGCTGTCAATCCCCAAGCGCTTCCTTTTAGCCCATTCATACTAGAGGATGCAGTTTGAACAAATGTTTCAGTAGAAAAAACATAGCCCATTTTATTTGATATTGTCAGATGCAGTCTCCTTTAGATAAAGGATAATAATCCGCGACCAAGAATATAATGTTTTTGTCGAGCTTTTCTGCTTATTTCTTTGTCTGTCTTTCTGTCAGTGTGCCCCTAAGATAACTCAAAAGATATAAACGGATTTTTACGAAATTTACAGGGATTGTTCGCCATGTTAGGAGGAACAGATTATTAAATTTGGTGAAGATCTGTTCAACCATATGCTTGCCTTTTTTTGGTAGCATAACTCAAAAAATTATGGACGAAACTTGATGACATTTGCAGCGAACAGCTACTTGAGTAAGTTGAGTTCGGTCCGGAAGTGCGTAGTTTTCTTTCATTGCCACCTATTGAAAACAGAAGATGCACCAAAGAGATGCTCTGGAGCCACCTTACTCCAGCCCAATCCACAAAAGATTTCGATCAACTTACGCAACCGTTTTAATTATAGCATTGTTTATATCATGATGTAATAGCGCAGGAATTTGCCCGGGTCGCTTTTAATTTTTGAACCGCTCTACGCCGGCTTATGAGCTGTATGATCGGAAGACTTGAATGTGGCAACATTTATTTTTGCTTCTGGACTCCGTCCGGAGTGGCAGGGTCATCTGGTCCCAGTTGAATTTTGTCATTATTTTTTAGTCAGCAATGTTAAATATGAAGTTTCTCGAGTTTAATAAGTTTTTTTAAATTTATCTTTATGTCGTATGATCCCTTTACTATTTAGTTCATGGTCAATTATAATTACTATTTAGATTTCGAAGAACTCTACTTGGTCTGTGGGTAAGTGCTCTCTGCTGCGGTTTCATTCATCGCCATTGGATAAACGTTTATACCTAGTTTTCCCGTCAATAAGAGATTTCCCAATGTCTCTCCTATGTAAAGTTGCTCTCTTGCACAAATTTTCTATTTTATTATCGTTGTGATCATAGCTAATGGCTGGGCCTTTGGGGCGTTTGTGCTTCCATCCGATTTCATGCTCCTATTGATGTTTCTTTCCTCTGTTCTTTCTCTTCTTTTATCTTTTGACTTGCTTCCATTGCGTTGGTCCTATGTGGGAGCGCCTTCGGCTGTGGGTTCCGCTTGTCTAGTCATACTTTGTGGCCCTTTTTTTCCTCTCAGTGAGATCGTCGTTGCTGTGGAAACAGATTTGGACTACTGAGTATAATAATCTTCTCATTTGGATTCCTGCTCTCTTTGTGAGAAGCTTGGAGATAAGTTCTGTAGATCAGAATATTCATTTGTCTTAGTTAGGCTTGCCTAACGCTCCTTTGGGTTCCAGTAGGTTGCCTCGGTATGGGCTGGGACTTCGTAGGATTTTCCTCCGCGCCCTCCGCTTTCTTCTACTTTGATGATCTTATCTGTGCTTTCTCGTGTTGCTCTTGTGAATTCTCGTCTAACTCCTCTGAGCATAGGTTCCACACTTCCTCAACTTTCCGTAGGTGCTTTGTTCTCCCTCTTGGGGTCGCTGTATAAGCTTGAGGGTAAAGAAGCCTAAATTTGAGATAAAATAATTTACTTACCTGTCCTGAGGATGCCAGTTTAACTCTTGAGTATTGCTTGTACTGATACGGCAGGGGAATTAGAATATATTCCCTTTAAATCTAACTGCGAGAGTATTAAGTACTTTATTATAATTGGCCTCATGAACCCAGGGGTCCCGGGTGCCTTCTCCGCAGGGGATGTTGCAGCTGGCCTCAGTTTCTGCTGAGGTTAGTTTTGTAAAGTTCCGTAGGCTCTCTATATTTTCCCTTCTGTTTGCGAGGTGGGGTGTCGATCGGGATAGCCGACCTAGTCCGCGGGATACTTTTACTCTCTTGCATCTTTTTCTATCTTTTTCTATTTTTTACGCTTTTCCCCGCCAGTAGTAGCGCTCTCGACCAACTGAGGCTTACCGACAGGAATGCGGAGATCACATTTTTTCACTGATGCAACGTAATAAACAGTCTCGCTGCCTGGATCTCTTCGTATGAAGTGGGTGCTCTGTGAAACCATGGATAAAATAATAATAGTTTGGTACTTGGCATGTTTCCTCCCCGTTATTGGTACAATTTTTTCCTCCGAATAACTGAGATAGTTACTGTTGATGGAATTTCATCAAACATCTGATAGCGTGTCAAATCGGCAAAATAGCAATAGTTAATCACTGTGCAGTTATAGTAGATGAGAATGATTAATTGTGATTCCCTAGGGTACCGTATTCCAATACTTGAGGTCTATTGAGTTTTGTTCCTTTACATGCAGGCGGGAGGGTTTTGCTGCCGTGGTTCAGTGGCTTAGAATCCGGGAGCACGCGCTGGCGTGCTATGATGTCGCCTAGCTTACCCATGTGCGTTTCCTGCACCACGGCCGTGCCTGCTGTCGGTGCGCCACCTAGGAACTGTGGCGAGTAAACCTACTTGACGAAATGATCGGACTTGACTATTTTGAAGAGTATCTCTACCTTGCCCAAGATGGAAAAATACTACAGTGAAGGGAATATATCCTGGTGCCTACGGTGGTTGTTTATGCCGATTACCCTTACTTGTGTATTATTAAGTGAAGCTAATGGATGCATCTAGTTTGTCTTTATTCGAAAAATTTAATGCTGCAGATGCTGAAGTACTCTAATTCAAGTTATTTTCACGAAGTTACCTGTAAGCTGCGTTGTTACGCTCATCTTGTGTCAATTATTTGCGTATTTAGTGTTACCCGTCGATAGACAAGGGCTGAAGTAAAAAAAATGTTTAACGTGTTACTTTGACAGCTCAGAGAAAATTGAGCTTATGATCTCAAGTGAGTTTAGCATAGCTCTTATAGGTTCATAAAGCGAACCTACCTAACCCTAATCTCGTGCCTTTTTGTGAAGGAGTATTCTTTAAAGTTTGACGTTTTCTCGTTCAAGTTTACCCTGGATATGTCGCTGAGTTTTGCTGCGTTTATTACATATGTCGCCTTAATCCAAGGCCGGTGAATCTTTGCCTTGATAATATTATGGATTTTGTCGTTTTTTTCGTTTCTATTACCTCTTCTAGAGCGGCGCCGCGCGCTGGCTGTCGCCGGCCGGAGAAACTATAATCTTGAGCTAGTTAGGTTTATGTGTGGGAGCCTCTCTCCCTCCCGCTACAATTATGGAAAACACAAACTACAGATGTCAACTAACATTTACAACGGCATCGAGTAGACATCTTATCAACAAACCACAGGGCACCGAAGGCTAGTGCAGCCGTTAAATCCGTTTAAATGAAACTGGTTCAATTACTGCTTTTATGTCTCTTGTCCAGTAGGCAACTGCAAAGTATGTGCATCACTGTATAACGACATACTAAAAAAATTGAGTTTTTTAATTTGAAACAGAAAAACAAAAGATTATCGCTGTCTCTGTCTATAAACGCTTCAAAAAGTCTTCTTCAACAGCAACAACGCCCTCAGGGAAAAAGCTGGCACAGACGTAGGACGACGAAAAGAAGCAAATAGGTGGTTGTAGTAAAGTCACAGCTTGCAGCCACATGATGCTAACGGCAAAACTTTACAAAATGAACAGAAAGTGAGAATTTCGAGGTACCGCTCATAATCACAGCGCACTCCAGGCAATATTCTGTACTGACACACAACGCAATAAGCAACTAACCTTAGCCAGCAATGGAGAATTTGATCCTCCTTTCTGGTACCACGTCACCATAGGCGGCGGGTTGCTGCCCACCACCGAACACTGCAGCTTCATTATGCGGCCTTCCGACAGCGGCTCTTCAGAAGGCAAAATTTCTACGCTCAGCGGACCACCTGGAAAGGGAAAAAATTGCCCTTCAAAAAGCGGAATTTCTGCACTCTGTGCGCATCCTACACTGTGTCAGATGCTATTGTCTACGTGTGTTTTTTGAGGATAATGAAAAAGTATTCAAGGTAGGATACTATAAATTTTATGGCAAAAATATAGTTTATACATAGATAACTTACGCTAATTTCAAAGCTCTTACTTAATATTGCAAATTGACTTTACTAAGTAAATATTTTTCATAGCTGTCAGATACTATTATGCACGAACACAAATTCTTCTATTTTTTACGTATGCATTTTTGCTCTTCAAATTAATGTTCTATAAACAGGAAAATGTTCTCTTGCAGCCAATGAAAGAAGATTAATTCTTATACAAGCTGCTTAGTACTAATGATATCTACAGGCATAGACCACACCATACATGTATGGTTTGTTCTACGCTACAGGCATCGGCCGAGTGTATTTCTGTATTATCCTTGGGCGTGGCCTCCTCCTTATGTGACTGGGTCCCATTCCCAGTGTAATATTGTTGTTTACTGTGTACTGGTGGGCGTATTTGTGAACCTATTATGTTTTCAACAAAATTAGTATATTAATTACCCAACACTTATCCGATGATAAGACTAGCGGCGAAATTTCCAAGGATTTGAAGAATGTCCACAGTACAGTCGAGAAGATAATCCAGAATATTAATTTTCAAAGAAAACCTCGCAGTGGTAAACGTAAATATTCGTACCCACGTATCGTACGACGTGTTGGTGAAATTGTAATGGCAACAAAAAATTACCTTACTATAGCAATAAAGTTATTTTTGAAAAGGCTAGAGTTGCTCATGCATCTCTTGACACAAGATGCAGAGCCACAAAGGAAGATCGCCACAATGAATAAATTCAAGGCAAGTCACCTTTACTACCAATTAATAAAAATACATGAATTGCATGGACGAAGATTTATCGAAAGTTAATTTTTCTAATGTTATCTTGGAAGGTCCTGATGTCTGGTGAAGAGGATGGGTTATACACACACACACATACTAACCCGACCCCATCCAGGCTTAGAGGTCAGTAGAGAAGAAGGGGAGTTATGTTTTAGCATAGATTAAACCATACCTTGCCTGCCCACTGAAATCGGACCTTTCCCAAGTGGGCCTGAAGGCAGATTTGTCTTAGCGTTCATAAGTAGAGTTTTAAGTCACAGAGACGTCAATTACAAAGTAATATCTTCGCTGTGCCTTAAGGTACGAGGTGTAAAGGAGGAAAAGCAAATTCACCAATATATATCAACAATGGGCGACAAACATCATAAATACCTTCGAACACCAAGAATTTTTGAAAAGTCGCCACACTTTCTAAGAATAATGAAATTTTAGAGACAAAATGCACGCATACATGTAACATGTAATCTACTTTAATACAATTAAATTTTTTCACTGACGGATTTGAAGCAATAACTCCCGAAATATATGTAAGGACAGCTTTCGGAGAAGCCCATTCCCATAACTGCAAGAGTAGGGAAGTTAAGAACACCAAATAATACGTAAGAATTCAATTAAAACTACAAAATCACCACAATGCGAGACCTCATTGACAGCCACAAACAAAATATGCGAGGTTATTACCAGGGCAGCAGTGAAATAGTCTGAAAATAAATCATTTTTGTGCGGAAACAACTCTTCACTACTGGGACCATCTCAAGCTGCATCTCGTGGCTGCCATTGACATTTTACGTGGCCGCAATGTTACACACTTCATTAATGCTTATCATACACCACTTCATGGCTACCTATGTTATACCACTCAGATAGTGAACTTGTTGCATCACTTCAAAGCTGCCTATGTTACATCATAGGCAGGCCCACGTGGGATATGCCCTCCACCACTTCTTCCTCAGTAGAATCTCAAGCTTCATGAGCTCTATGGTTTTGGGCTGCCCTCACAAGAGAGACGTTAATAGGACCTTGCCGGGTTCCTGACGGTGTCAAACTGAACTCAGACGCCTACATTGAATTTAAGACCAACAACTTCTGCCCTTGGTATCGCAACTGGAAATGTCATTTCATACAGGATAATGTACGTGACCAGGCTTTCTTGGTAACAAAGAATCTTTTGTCTTCCAAAAAGATCGCCATGGTCTCTATTATTTTCCGGACCTCAACTGCATTCAGAATCTGTGGAGTGCCATTAAAGCAGATCTTTATCCTGGCGGGAAACCATATTGAGCTAAAGAAGCTCCGTGGTAAGACAATTCAAGCATTTGTGAGAACTTAGATCGTCCCGTCAATTATTCACGGTTGACGGCTTCAATGACCATCGCCTTGTTAACGGAATTGAGTGACAAGACGAATATGTAGACAAGTAGAGTGCATCATGCTATTTGAATATAACCTTAGTTCGTTATCTACGTTATTTGTTCAGTTTATGAGGGTATACTATTAAAGAATCTGTGCGCTTGCATAATAGCACTGACACCAATATAAAATCTTTTCTTAGTTATTCGGTTTGTAATTTAAGTGAGAGATAAGAAATGAGCATAAGTTATGCATATATGAGCTATATTTTGACCGTAAAATATTTTATTTACAGTATTCTACCTTGAATACTTACTTTCTTCAAAAAATTATACCTGCAATTTCTTTGCTCTACCGACATCCTGGTAAGAGATATATGGTTCTTTCAAAGCGTAATTTCCGCGCTCTGCGTACATCCTAGTAAGGGAAATATGGTCTTCAAATGGGGAAATTTCTACGCTCTGCAAACATCTTAGTAAAAGATATAAGGTTCTTCAGAAATCGACAGTTTTATTCTCGGCGGCTGGTAAGGGCAAATTGTTCACGTGTATAAATGTTTCTCGCTCTCGTTGAAAATGACAACGATCTCCACAACAAAATGATGCGCTAAACCTGTAAAAAAATACATACGCACGTGCGCCTCTTTTGTGGATGTATATTCTCTATAAAGCTATACCCTTGACAATAGTTTGGAAGCAAAGTAATTTGAGAACCATTTCGTGCAATTTTAGATACCTAGGTAAGTTAATAGAATATCTTCAACGTTAAGCTATTGCTGGTAGAAATGATGAAAGATATTTCCGAAGAAATCATGAACGAACTTTCTTTACTGCACTTTTTTTACAATAAAAGAAACAAATGTAGTTGACTGTTATGATTTCCACAATTTGATAATTTTAAAATTGCAACAACAACATTGTAGGTACATGGGGTCTTACACGAACATCATGAAACACACTAGCACAAAAACTGCGGTTGTACGAATTGCTTTCTTGTTATAAACGTGAGTAAACAGTTGAAAAAAATGACTTCAGAAATACACTGTCACGCTGATTTGAATAGTATTATCTGTTTATCTCCATGCATTTACTACTGGACTTGAGCTGTACGTATTGATGCGGAACATAGCTCAGTTATGCTTGTAAAACCAATTTCATAGAGCACAAGTTTCTTACGTAGTTCTCGAATTTTATGAAATACTGATAAGTAGAGCCCGGACATTAAGCAACAACGGTTTAAGCGCTTTAAGCATTAAAAATAAGCAAGTATAGCATTCAAAATAAGCGCTTATGTCGACGAATTTAAGCATTGTACTTTAGGCCGGAAAAAATACAAA
>LQNS02277220.1:580203-618930 GCA_001587735.2 Parhyale hawaiensis | reverse complement strand
GCAAAGCGAGTAAAATTTTTGTAAAGAAAAACGAAAGCGTAGATATGATACGGGTGAAATGAAGTCAAGCTCCTAATTTGCGCCTATCTATTTGTGAAGAGCGTGACACACACACACACCTACACACACACACACACACACACGTAGATACAAGCGTATTAATATATAGATACTATAATAAGAGAGCCGTCTGTCTGTCAGTCCGCCCGTCTGTCCGAAGCCTTATTTTTTCCCCTCTCTAATACTGAAGAAAAAAAATTCAAAGCGCCCAACTTTTCTTTTTGCCAAACCGTATCCAGGATACGAACCCGGGAATTCCCGAGATATTAGTGAAGGCCTGGTCAGAGGCCTTTGTGAACTAGGTTGCTTTTGTGCACTTGGTGGACAATGTGGACTTGTGAACTTCCTGGACTTTGTGGACTTCGTGGATTTGATGGACTTTGTGAATTTTGTAGACTTGGTGGACTTTGTGGACTTTGTGAATTTTGAAGTATTGTGAACTTTTTCGATGGGATGATAAGATGTTTTCAAATACATATTTTCATGACTTATTCAACAAAAGGGTTGCGTTTGGTGCACTAGTAACAATAATGAAAGAGATGAAAGCATCCCTGCAAGTGTAGCTACAGCGAAATCTCTAGTTAATGCTCTCAAATGGGCTAAACAGACACAGTTTGATTTGCGGACCAAAGAAGACAGTTTTTTATAGTAAACTTGGAGTAAACTTGGTACTACACATACAAGATCGCTTACCGTACCTCCGGAAATTAAATACTTTTTCTGGAATAATGGCACTGTGTTCTTACCAGAGTCCTTTGTATGTTCTCTAGTAAGCAAGACGAACTACCTTCTTTCGTTTTCATTACCAAATGCGTTTGGGTAAAGCAAAGTTATGTTAAGCAGACATCTGGGTCAACTACTGCCCGCAGGCTCAGGGCTTTTTCTTCACTTGTCGTACATCTGAAATTCCCAAACTTTGACTTAAGTGGACAACTAGAATGCCTCGTGGCGTTAGACCATCACCCGTGGTGGGCTGCAAATTCAACGCCGTCATATTTGATGGTGAGCTTATTTTACAGTTTTGGATTTTTTCACATCTAAGTCAGCCCACCTGACTCCCTTCAAAAAGTTATGAACATTGCCCAACTAATTCACCCTCTTTATGGGTTGACAGACAAACAACTATACAAATATATACAGGTACTTAATCTTCAACGATAACATTATCACATCTCCTCGCTTCGCTCGTGGGTAATAGTGACCGGTCAACGGAAGAATGCGGTGATAAGGGCACTAGCCTTACAGATTTTACTCTAGAAATTACACCATAAGTAGTAAGTAAAACGGCCTCCGTTTGTCGTAGGAACAGAACAGCGTTATTTGATATGCCACTAAGGAGGTGCGCTCGTCCTTATGGTGGTAACGGGGATACTGAGAGGCCACCGGACGGGAGCTGCTAGCCCTAACAACAAAAATACCCAAGGGAGTGAGAGGAAATAGCATAACTGTCATTAAATTGCCTAATGCATACTAAAATATTTCAAAACGAAGAAAATTATGAAATGATGTGGACGAAAAGATATACGACTGCAATCAAAGCACAGTAAAAATCCATACGGTAAACTAAAGTGAGAATATATAGTGCTAGCCACTTTAAATATACTGTTAGCTTCCTTGTAATATCGTGTAGAGTTCTTCACTACGNATTTCAAAACGAAGAAAATTAGAAAATGATGTGGACGAAAAGATATACGACTGCAATCAAAGCACAGTAAAAATCCATACGGTAAACTAAAGTGAGAATATATAGTGCTAGCCACTTTAAATATACTGTTAGCTTCCTTGTAATATGGTGTAGAGTTCTTCACTACGCTGTTAGTTTGCTTCAATTTATGGTAAGCTTTTTATTATACAGTGCCTAGACATATAAGTATTTGCACAACTCTATTTTTTATGTATTTTTAAAAATTTAGGGTCTGCTTTAGGATAATTAATAGAGGAAGTTTATATAACAAATATCTAATAGGATATTTAAACAGAACAGTCAAATGTGCACTTATAACAAGAAAATTTAACTGTTCTGTTTAAATATTCTGTTATATATATGTTATATAAACTTCCTGTATTAATTATCCTAAAGCAGTCCCTAAATGTTTTAAAATACATAAAAAATAGAGTTGTGTAAATACTTATGTCTAGGCACGGTATGTTGCAGGTATGTTGCCGATTCACAGCTCAGCATATTGTTACGTTTTTCAGCAATATTCTTGTTGCTTGTTTATATGAATACAAATTTAGATTTAGATTTAGATGTTAGTGTCATTTAGCACAGTATATTGTCCATTTTTAACATACAAAATACTTGAGTTTAATGTATCGTCAATAGTTATGTCTTTGTCATGTTTGTCGGTCTCTTTTGTCTGTCACCAAGATTGCTCAAAAAGTTATAAACGGAACTTAAAGAAACTAACAGGGAGTGTTAGGCATGTTAAGAGTAACAGATGATTAATTTTTGGCAAAAATCCGTTGATATGTTTGCTTGTCTACCTATTTTTTCTTAGTACCATTACTCGAAAAGTTATCGACGGAGTTTCATGAAATGTACTCGAGTTGTTAGGTATATTACGAAGAGCAAATGACCAAAACTTTTGTGATAATGTTTGTTTTTTTTGTTTGTCGCTATGTTTCTTTTATGCTTGTTAGCACAACAACTCAAAAAGTTATGGATGGAGCTTTATGAAACTTTCAGGAATTGTTAGTAATATTAAGAGACACAAATGATTAAATTTTGGCGATGATCGGTTGGTCCGTTTGTATGTTTGACTTATGTTTGTAACAATGTTAGTTAGTAGCATAAATCGAAAAGTTATGAGAGGATCACCAAGAAATTTACAAAAATTACCAATACTACCAAAATGCCCAACTGATTAGATTTTGGTGTTAATACAAAGGAATTCATAGTTTTGAAAGCAATTCAAATTTTTCGTTTCCGTGGCCTTGCTTGGCGGAGGTATGCGCTCTCAGAGTGCTCTCTAATTTCAAATATAATGGTGATTTCTTCCAGTATTAGAGAATCGTGTTCGCCGAATAAAAAGGAGAACCAGGCTGCATGTAAAAGAGATATTTATTATCGCAAACACTTCATATCTAATCTAATACTACGAGTGACCGTCGTGTGTTTATAAATATATATATTTCGAAACGGGCTATTAGATGGCTAAGAATGTTCATATACGGCCTGTTAAGTGGACTTCTGGTTCGACAGAGGTACCAAAATCCTGGCCACCTAATGGCCTCAACCTTCAAAAAGTGAAAAAAACACAATACACGCCGTGGATTTATGCAAATTTGGTCTCATTTTGAAGGAAAATAAGCCTACGTTCCAACGCACGCCCAATTCTCGATAGTAAAACGGGAATTTTTTTTTTTGTGCTGCGACCATCTACCCTAGTACCAGCCCCTTTACAATGAGCTTTTATCCCGCCAACCTTATAGGTTAGGTAATCCAGGACTGGTTCCCGTAGTGAAATAGAAAGTTTAGAACACTGTGAATCAGTATAAAGACCTATATTTGATATAGGACATTAGCAGAACCAGTCCTGGCACCTAACCTACAAGGTTCTCGGAGGGGGTGTACCTAAATCAGGCCAATGTGACATATATATATATATTTATTGATATGTTCGGTGTCACGCTCATAACGAAATAGATAGGCAAAACTTAGCTCTGGCCATCCTGGCTTCACCAGTTTAATCATCGGCTAAAAGACTGTGCTGATCCTGCCAAGCTTCATAGGAAACTGTTGGGTTGAAAATATTTCAGGTTGCTGATGATGGCAACAGGATATCTGATTCCGGTCTTTCTTTAACAAATTTGAAGTCCACTCGATGCAGATGCATGCAGTATTTCTAAACAATCTCTTCCATCGTGATGTGTACTCTCTTCCGAGATCTTCTCCATTCAAACTTCAGCCGCCTTTAGTTTACACTGTTCGTCTTATTTTGACTGCATAATTATCGAGGCAAATGGTAAGCTATTTTTTAGCGGTCAGCACGAGCGTAAAAACCACGATTTCTTGGCAGCAAATGGTTTTCTCCATTTTGGGTTCTTCTTTCAACAGAACAAGTTTTCTCCGAGTCCGAGTTATATGCCACCCTCGACTATCTTGGATACAGACCCCCATATTCATAAGAAGCAATACCGATCGTGGGCAAAGAATATTGCTAATCGTTAGTAACAATGAATACAGTTCTTGCTCTTCCAGCTTCTCTTGCCTTTCCCGTGGGGTCTGATATTCATTAATTTACTCTACATCGAAATTATATTTTCTTTTGGTTTACGATGTACACATTTTGTAGCAAATCAGCGAAGCGTAGAGAAACCACTTTTTTCCTGTACAGTGTAGTGGCATGACTTTGTCCCTTTGAACCGGAGCCCGCCGGTGCGCTGATATTTGGCAACACTCCGCCTTCCTAATGTGTAGATAGAGCGCTTCTGTAGCTGGGGGCTCTTTCTTGAGGATGAGTTACTAGCAGATGCAACTTTCTTACGTTAGACCTTTGAACTTGGTTCCATACACTTGTTCCACACCGTACATATAACTTTTTAGTTTAAATGTGGTAGCTGAAACTGTAAGACTTTTTTTTATTCCAGATATTTATCAGTCTGTGGGTTCCCATACCCTATTTCCATAAGTTCACTCGTCAGTTCGTGTAACGTGTTTTTTCAATGGGCGGTTCTTGATGTACTTATTCTGGAGGAATTTTGTAACTTATATTCTTTGAGGTGAGTGTTCAATAGAAACTCGTTGAAGTCGGTAAGTTGGGTATTTGATGTGCTAACGTGAATTAGAATAAGGCAATTATGTGGCATACCTAAGCAAACTTGTAGGCAGCGGGGCGTGACCATCTAATTTTTGGCACTCTCATTTCTTAGTTATTTATATTTTTGAATCATGGGAGATAGTCATAACACGCCGTTGAAGTGCCGTACTGACTGTGGGGGTTCAGTCCTGGGTTGTTACCATGGTTTTCTTACACTGGAGGTAGCTTGAATGGTTCACTTCTATATATTTTATTTTCCCCTACAACGGGTTAGCTAGGCTCGCTCATCCGGTGTTATGGGAGCGGCACCCAAGGGGATGGCTTTGTTTGCCTTAGCCGTCAGCTGCAGCTGGGCTTTCTCTCTCCCGTAACCACTTGACTACCTTCTACTGATGAACTTTATCAGCTCTTCCTCTTCTTCCAAGACTTGCTGCTTCCCATGCATGGCGATCCTATGTGGGGATGTTTTCGTGAGTGAGGTTCTAGTTTGGTAGGCGTGCTACATGTTCCTTGTTTTTCCTAGGTTGGATCACTTCAGTTGTGGAAAGGGAAGTTTCAACTGTTCGCCAATCGTTAGTGTTTATATTTTCCCTCTAAATGTTTACTATTTGCTCAACAGGCGGGCGGCACGTGGGAACATTTGATTCTCGCAGATGATCTTGGTGCCTTCAGTTCGGCAATTACTAACTTCGATAAGACTACTGTAAGCTTGGAGGCACTGCAATGGTTCCATGAGCACTGTGATAGTGTGTATCCTGTAAGTGTTCTTTTGAGCCAGTTTGATTGATCAATTATTACTGCCCGTATGCTCGGGACATGAGTTAAGCATAGTTAAGATTTCCGCTCTCTCTCGCAGGTTCAACAAATTGATTTAATAAATGCGACGTTGAGTAATAAGAATGAACTCCTTGAAGCGTGTGTGAGAGTAGGCGATGTTTTAAACTCTTCAGTGTTATCCGTATATAAATACTCTAACCTGCCCCACGGATTGTGACGATATAATTTTTCCACTGTGGTTACTCCTTTTTTTACCACAATATGTGACCTATTTAAATTAGTGTTGAAGTTTTTTCCCACGTTAGTGTATGAAGTTGATTCTGTAACGCATTGTGAGGTTCTCTGTCCCTATTAGAACGGCTGCCTCCCTTAGCAAGTTATGTTGTGTGTTACCTTGCCTATTGTGCGTTACCTTGCCTATTGTGCGTTACCTTGCCTATTGTGCGTTACCTTGCCTATTGTGCATTACCTTGCCTATTGTGCGTTATCTTGCCTATTGTGCGTTACCTTGCCTATTGTGCGTTACCTTGCCTATTGTGCGTTACCTTGCCTATTGTGCGTTACCTTGCCTATTGTGCGTTACCTTGCCTATTNTTTTTTTTTCGTTGTCTTTTTTTTCGTTGTCTTTCTTTTCGTTGTCTTTCTTTTCGTTGTCTTTCTTTTCGTTGTCTTTCTTTTCGTTGTCTTTTCTTTCGTTGTCTTTTCTTTCGTTGTCTTTTCTTTCGCTGTCTTTTCTTTCGTTGTCTTTTCTTTCGTTGTCTTTTCTTTCGTTGTCTTTTCCTTCGTTGTCTTTTCCTTCGTTGTCTCTTCCTTCGTTGTCTTTTCCTTCGTTGTCTTTTCCTTCGTTGTCTTTTCCTTCTTTGTCTTTTCCTTCGTTGTCTTTTCCTTCGTTGTCTTTTCCTTCGTTGTCTTTTCCTTCGTTGTCTTTTCCTTCGTTGTCTTTTCCTTCGTTGTCTTTTCCTTCGTTGTCTTTTCCTTCGTTGTCTTTTCTTTCGTTGTCTTTTTCTTCGTTGTCTTTTCTTTCGTTGTCTTTTCTTTCGTTGTCTTTTCCTTCGTTGTCTTTTTTTTCGCAGTCTTTTCGTTCGTAGTCTTTTCCTTCGTTGTCTTTTCCTTCGTTGTCTTTCTTTTCGTTGTCTTTTCCTTTCTTTGTCTTCTACTCCCCCTTCTAACAGAGCTTGTTCCCTAACGCTGCGTTTGTTCCTGCTTTTTTTACCTGTATATCTTATTGACATCCTGCGAGTTCATTCGCCTCCTTCAGAGTAGAGGACTGGCTTCAATGTAACGAGTCTACTCTATATGTGCTGCTTATGTGATTTCTTTCCCTTAGAACTGTTAGGTATAGATCTTGTTAACCGTACTAAATGCCTTTATTTTGCACGTGAAACTGTGGTTAGGCTCGCTGTGCGAAGTTTTTCATTGTGTTTAGGCTATAGAGAAGACAAAAGTTGAGACATTCTTGTTCGTATTATTTGCTCCTCCTTGAAGCCGTTCTGCTGGGGGCGTAGCCAGCCGGAACCCAAATAACGAGCTAAAAATTAAAAAAAAAATACACATGTAGCGTTTGTGCGCTCCCTGCTACAACAGTAGACGTAGTACTTATTTAATCCAACTTCTTGGACGCGAAAATTTTATTATGCTGAAGCTATCTCACTGTGTATTCTGGATACGCAGCGGAAATGAAATGCACTGATGTTTCAGCGCTTACTAATAAAGATTTCTTTTTTGCATGTTATGTAAGGAAGGGAGGGAGTGTGCTGAAGACGAATTGAAGTGTACTGCTCAGTAGAAAACACGTATCTCTTACGATAATTTGAGTTGGCCGTCGTAGCGTTTTCCTCTATATGCATTTTAGTAAGGAAAGTACATTCAATGAAAAAATGTAATCACAAATTTCTTGTGATGAAGGAGAAACAAGTCAAAGACGAGAAGATTAAGCACCGGCCTATATTAAGTAAAGTTATATATCTATTGTTGCTTGAATTTTTTTCACGCTCGGGTCCAGTAGTTACAGTATATCAGCCATCAGTGCCGTAAAATAAAAATCAAAAATTTATACATGATGTTGTCGGAATAAAAGTAGCGAGGAAAAAAATTGCTATCAACACTGTAAAAGACTTGAATATGAAGAAGAACAAAACATAGCAACTACAGCCTAACTAAGACGTTTCTAAATAACATGAAAATGGAGAAACAGAGATAGAAGCCTAGTCTAACTAAGAATTTTGAAAGGCACTGCCGATTGCTTGCTTTTGAGCTCCGTTTGTTCCGTGGAAATTAAAATGGATGCTAGTAACCAAAAGTCTTGTACATCGTTTGTACTGCTGATTATTATCGAACAGTTATTGTACCTAATTGGATGATTTTCAATAAAGCGACGGTTTCTAAAGACTGAATTAGATAGTGCGACAAGCTGTTGTCCAGCACGGTACGAGGTTCTCCAACGTTGCGCTAGGTACGACAGCTATCACTTGCATATTTGTACGCAGCATCAGAACGAATGAACGCATCCGCCAGATCACAGCGCTTATAGCAAGATCCGACTTTTGCCCTATTGCGGTTGTAAAATAGTGTAAAAATATGGGGTATGCGGGAAGAACTGGCTTAACAGATAACTCAACTAAAGTTCAAGGTTTCTGTTTGCGACCTTAAATGTGGTAAGCTGAGGTAACATTTGAGCTTCTCAACTGTTTACATCGTTATATTTCGGTTGAACTTTCGATCTCAAAACTTTCTCGGTACAGCATTGACTGTAACATTAGTTCTAGCCAGTATGTTCGATCAAGCCTCCAAAGCCTCTGCAAAGTAGTTTTAAAAGAAGAAGAAGAGGAAAGCACCCAGTACGAATATCGAGAGAAATGAAGAATTCAGGCAGGAAGGTATTTCCATAGGTACTGTATAAGCGCTCTTGGGAATAGCAGATTGGGAAAGAAGGGAACTAGAGCACTCTGAGAGCACATACCTCCTCCAAGCGAGGCAACGGTAACAAGAAATTCAAATTGGCTCTGAAACCATGATATTCTTGGTATCAACTCCAAAACATGATCATTTATGCCTTTTGCTAGTAATAACTGCTTGTGCAATTTTCTTGAAGATCCGTTCATAGCTTTTTGAGTTATGCTGCAAACAAACGTTGTAACAAACATGAGTCAAACATACAAATGAACGAACCAATCATCACCAAAATTCAATCATTTATGTCTTTTAACATTACTAACAACCTCTACAAATTTCATAAATATCTATTCATTGTTTTTTGAGTTATTGCGCTAGCAAGCATAAGATTAAAAACAGTGACAAACGAACAAAGAAACGGATCATTACCAAAATTTGGTCGTTTACTCTTCGTAATATACCTAACAATTCATGTAAATTTCATAAAAATCCGTTCATAACTTTTTGAGTTATGGCATTGAGAAAAATGAGGCAGACAAGGAAAAAACAAACGGATGGACGGATCTTCGACAAAACTTATTCATCTGTTCCTCCTAACATACATAACAATCCCTGTAAATTTCGTCAAAATCCGTCCATAAATTTATGAGTTATCATGGTGACAGACAAACATGAAATTACAGGGAAGCAAAGCAACGACTAAAGCAGCATGTGCGTAAACCTAAGGCTAGGGTCACAAATGGCGTACTCATGAGGTGCAACACCAGCAACATAAGATAAGCGAACCTTCTTAACTAAAGTAACTCTATAGTCTATTCTATCCTTACTGAGTGCCAGTCTTTCAACATCTTCTTCGCGAATATCAATGTACCGTTGGATTTTTCACGGTAGTGTAAGTACCGAAACATCATTAACTAGAGCACTCTGAGAGCGCATACCTCCGCCAAATAAGGCAACGGTAACGAGAAAAATTTAAATTAGCTATGAAAGCAAGATTTCTTTTGTATCAACTCCAATATCTAATCATTTGTGCCTTTTAATAGTATTAACAGTTTCTGCAATTTTTTTGCAGATCCTTTCATAAATGCTTGACTTATGCTGCTAAAAAACATAACGACAAGCATAAGTCAAAAATTCAAACGAACCACCCGATCTGCACTGAAATTTTATCATTTATATCTTTTAACATCATTAACAACTCCTGCAAATTTCATAAAGATCCATTGAAAACTTTTTGAGTTATTGCATAACAAACATTATGACAAACACTACTCAAACATAGAAACGAATCAACCGATCTGCACCAAAATTTCCTCATTCATGTCTGTTAACATTACTAATAATTTTTGTAAGTTTCATAAAGATTCACTCAAAACAACAACAAGCATACAAACGAACAAACAGATCATCACAAGAATTTGGTCATTGACTCTCTGTGATATACCTAACAACTCATGTGAATTTCATAAAGACCCGCCCATAGCTTTTTGAGTTATGGCATTGAGAAAAATGAGGCAGATAAACAAACAAACAGATGGGCGGATCTTCACCAAAAGTTGATCATCTGTTCCTCTTAACATATGTAACGATCCCCTGTAATTTTCGTCAAAATCCGTCTATAACTTTTTGAGTTATCTTGGTGACAGACAGACACGCAATCAGACAGAGAGACAAACCCGACGAAAACATAACCTCCTCGGCAGAGGTAATTAAATTAAATAGATTATTATTCCCTCCCACTATAATGCGTGAGCTTTATTAATAGTATAGTTATTATTTAAATACTGTGCTTATTGTTTCTCACTTACTAGTAACATTGCGGGTATAGTAGGCATCGTCAGGCCTGGCCAGATCATTGTTGGATGCTCGACACACGAAGGGCACCGTGAGGTCAGTTCTAGTGGCCGGCACTTCTAGGGCGTTGAAGGCCTGGCCATCTTTGGCTTGGGTGAAATTGCTGTCCACCACAGTCTCGTGCTGCAACCACACCACACGCGGTGTAGGGTCTCCTGTAACCGGAAATTACAGAATTGTGACACTGCTAACCACAATAGTTTCGCGCTACAACAAGATAACAAGCGGTGTAGGGTCCCCAGTAACCTAAATTAGACATATCTTTTACTACTGCTCACGAGACCCATGTTACAATCACGTCATATGCGGGAAGTCATACTGCGTACGTGGTCGCCTGTAATGCAGACTACATGTATATGCGTATATAGAGGCAATCTTGAATTAAAGCAACACCATATATGATGAAGGGGTCCCTGGTAACATAGACAAGAAAACTGTGAAATTGCTATCCAGTCTATCTGCCAATGTTTGGTAAAAATAATATGACTTTAAATTTAATAAATTTCGAGCTGATAGGATTCAACACTGTTTAAATCGACACTATATACCACCAGCAATGGGCATAAAATTGAAATAAAGACAGTTTTAAGAAACCTTGGAGTGAGAACGCAAGACCATGCTACTACCTTCGCAGATCATATAGCTAGAGTTATCACTTTTGGAAAAAGATGAAGTGTATGGGTTTTACGAACTTTCTCGTCACGCGAAGTAGAGGTGATGCTCATACTATGGAAACAATTAATTCTGCCTAGAATAGGGTACTGTTCTCCGCTTTGGATGCTGAAAACTAGAAAAAAAAACGTTAGAACAACTTAAAGCTATCCAACGATCGTTCACGGCCAAAATTTGAGACATGATAGCGTGCGATTATTACAAACGCCTTAGCTGTCTCCAATTGTATTCCATACAACGAACATTCGAGCGATTCACAGTCACATATGTTTGAAAAATGCTCGAGAGGAAACAGTGAATGTGTTGACGGATTGTCGCCAGACATCTCAAAAAGAAATGGAAGGACTCGTGATTTAAGCATTCCAAGCAGAGATGGTGGTGAAGTCGTGGCGACAAAATATTCAAATAGCTTCACTGTATGGGAAGCAAGATTGTTTAACAATATACCTCGGCATATTCGAATCGCCACTGATAAAAAAGTTATAGAGTTAAAAAATTTGCTGGATTCTCATTTAAGAAGAATACCATATAGGCCAGCGGCTAGCGGTTACGTGCACTGTGGAGATAATTTGCTGCTGGTTCTCTTTTGCTCGCTAACTGCGACGGAATAGAAGACACCCAGCATCGTGACTCCAAGCACAAGGTGGTGTGAGAAACGACACCTGGACTTCGTCGGAAGACCTTCAAGTACACAAGGCAATGTTGGTAGGTAAGACTGTGTCATGTTGCAACCATGCCGCGTGCTAGTTAGGAGGTCACTGCATACAATCAAAGAGTGCTTTGGGAAATGTGGATAATACAAAGAAATTTAGTCTTAGTGACATGGTGATTGCTTCGTACAGCGGACTCTGTGGCCTTAGTCCCTGCTATTCTTGTTGCAGAAGATCTGGCCTCGCTCATTAGAGGGTAATATGTTGACGGTTTCAAGATAAAAATATTCTTAATTTAAATATCCGAGAGCAATTAGGCAGCCACTGATTAAATACTAACTTCGTCCTTGATAATTTTTTCGGCTGCACCAAATCTTGAAACCAAGATAAGGCACTACATCGCAGTAAAAGATTAACATAGAATACAGATAAAATATCAGTCATGTTAAAGTAAATATTTTTGAAAAAAAAAATAAGTCCGACGGATGCAATCGTTTCAGCACAGAAACACACCACAAGCTGTTGTTAGAGAAGGAAACAGAATCGAGGTTCTGGACTTCAGGGCTGTTTCTTCAAACGTTAGTTGCAACTTTGTTACTCTAAAATTTTTGTCACTCTTACGCGTTTGTACTTCAAACACGTCATTTTGAACTTCACCTTTGCAGTGGCACGCTGGTAGAGTGAAGGACTTCGTTCATAATCTCCTCCCGCCAGAGCCCTGTCCCAGGTTCTCTGTCGGGACGAAGTCAGGGCAAGCAACCCCACGGGCCTTTCATTAGATCTCCTTAATCAGAAGATCAATAGGAACACCTTCGAGGCCGCCAGGAGGGCCTGAGTGGAGACCGGCGAGTGCTGTGACCACCGCACTCAAGTCTCTCGTTTCTGGTCTCTCCTCAATTCCTTGTCAGGCAAACGCACACGGATGGGCGCAAATCAGCCAATTAGATTTGTTGAACGTTGGGAGGCTTCGGGTCGGGCGATCTCACAACAATTGTGCTTCCTTTTCACCAATCCAGTGTCCCACTCGCAATCCAGTTGCACGCAGAAACTGTATCGCCCTATCCGCCGGCGTTACCTATACGACATGTCCTATGATCCATTCACGGTCGAAGAGGTGCAAGGGGCATTCCTTCGTAGCGGGAATTCCTCTGCTGCGGGCCCTGACAGCTTCACCATTCTCCATTTTTGGAACCAAAGACCCAAGGTTCTGGATTTTCTGCGCCAGATTCTCGAATTGTCCTAGGAAGAGGTGTATATCTCATCTATCAGCTCCCTGGCCCTCATCGCTGTGCTGACCATACCGGGCAAGCCCACAGACGAAGGCGGCTCTTACTGTTCCATTACTCCGCTATGTCCGGCGGTTAAGCTGCTTAAGAGGCTCCTCCTTTCCCAACTATCCGTTGCCCAACATACTGCGAACCATCAACTGTTTCAAATCCGGTAGATCTACGACTCTGGCCTTACTGCCTCTGACAGCCTATTGCAGTGGGTTTCTACAAGAAAAAGCCTCTTCTCATGCGGACTGCTGCGCGAGCCGAGGATTTTTCCTAGGCCTCGCACAGTCGATCACAATAAACTTCTTGAGCTAATCGAAGCTTCTACGATTAATCATAATGTAGCACGCTGGCGGTCTTTTTCAGAAGGAGAGCGGCCTGCATCCGTTTTGGGTCGGCCACCTCACCCTTNGACTGCTGCGTGAGCAGAGGATTTTTCCTAGGCCTCGCACAGTCGATCACAATAAACTTCTTGAGCTAATCGAAGCTTCTACGATTAATCATAATGTAGCACGCTGGCGGTCTTTTTCAGAAGGAGAGCGGCCTGCATCCGTTTTGGATCGGCCACCTCACCCTTACGCCGCATACATAGGAGCGTTCCTCAAAGCTCAGTGATCTCTCCCTAATCTTCAGTCACTTCGTGTCCTGCATCTGCTGCCCTCGTCATTTTCTATGCCAACGACTTCACGGTCGTGGAGCATGGCGCAACGGCGGCCAAGATATTCACATCGAGAGCGGCTGATATCGCCTATTGGTCAGTCGACTATTGGTCAGTCGAAAACGACCTCGCCCTGTCGGTCTCAAAAACCAAGCTCACGTTGTTCACCCCGGATACTCACAGGGTAAACATACACCCAAACCCGGGTGACATTTTGCGCGAATCCCTCTATCCCTTGGCAAATACTCCAAAAAACTGGGCGTCCGTAGAGAACCTAACTCAACTTCTCTAAGCACGCCATGGAAACCCAGTCAAGCGTCTTCCAGATTTCATATCCCAATAGCCTTAGCCGGTACCAGCTGCGGCCAGCAGAAGGGAACGTTGATCCTAACGTGTAAAGCGCTCATTCGGTCCGTCAGCACTTATGTGGCCCCAGTTTGTCCCCCAAAGTCTCGGCTTATCAAGTTAAAAAGCTGTAAGTGGTCCAAAACGCGACTCTGCGAGTAACCACAGGCTCACTCCTAATGGAGTATTGCAAGAATTCCACCATGAGTCACAGATGCTCCTAGTCGGAGAGTCCTTAGGCCTCCTTAGCAGGCAGTATTTACTGCAGGTTCTGGTTTCCAGCCACCCCTTGCACGGAACGGCCATTGCGTACAGTGGCTATCGCGCATGAAATAGATGTGCCGTGGCGTCAAAGTGTTGGGCTGCTGTATCTTACTTGCTGGTCTATGGCGTCGTCCCGGCCTCCACTCTAAAGGCGGCCCTAGCGTGTCATAGGGAACTTGTGGCTTCCTCCACTGCAGGGCTGGAGGTCAACGAGGGGCTGGAGGTCAACGAGGTGCTCGAGGTCAACAAGGTGCCCGAGGTCAACAAGGTACTCGAGGTCAACAAGGCACTCGAGGTCAACAAGGCACTCGAGGTCAACGAGGTGTTCGACACTCGTCCCCTCGCCATCTCCCTGTCCGAATCAACATTGCCTCGTACCAGCTGCGGTAGGGCTACTGTGTGGCCTTGGCTTCCTTTAAGCACAGGATCGGACTTGTGGCCTCTCCGCAGTGCCCGCTATGTCAAGCGGGAAAGCAAACAATTTTCTACTTATTTGCGTGCAACGCGCTTTCGACAACCCTCACTCCCATGCACCTCTGGGAGGACTCCCGCGGCGTCACTGTCTTTCTTTCCTCTCAGCCTTCTTTAGCCTAATTCCCTCCAATATTCCCCGTCACCCTCCGGAGTTCGAAGTTACACGCGAGGACGACAACAACAGCATGCATGTACGCAGATATTGCCTTAATTAGCCTAACCAGCTCCCCTTCGCACTTCAAGCAAAAAGGTAAAAATATACATTGAAAAAGCCAGCGAGCCACAAAACGGTCGGTTTAGAGACTATGGTATTCCTGAACCGGCCTCAAGAAAGGCCAACAAGCCAAGTCCAGTACTTAGGAATCGAATAAATCCCAATTAGAGCAATAATCAGGCGAATCACTGCAATGTACGGCAATTATCTGCCTTTAATGTGGCCGAAACGGTTGACTCCCTCCGTGATATTGCTTCGTAACGATGGCCGCCAATTGATAGCAGCTCGCCATATTGCGCCAGACGCCGTGCTCAGAAAGTTTCCCTGAGCCCTAGCAGAGAGATGGTCAACAGTTATAAGAACGGGCGTAAGAGATTATAATCTGCGGCTCAAGTTAGACAGAGTGCGGTTCGAATACAATGGCCGTGCATTAAAGACAGTACACTGCTTATCAGACATGAGCTGAAACATCGAAGATTCACTAAAAAGACAAGATGCAGTGCGCCGGTGATAAGAATAAGTTAAAGAAGTAAATAGAAACAAGAGAAGTGGGCGGTTTATTCCCATAAGGAGAAAAGTTAACAGCAGTTTCTCATAGGACGAGCATTGTTTAAAACAGGGTTGCAGAGACTGAATCGCTAGGAGCAGTGATTTTTGGGACCTAGAGTCGGGGTCGAAAATTGGCTGAAATCCGGAATCGGAGTTGGTTCATTCGTCCATTCTGCAACCCTGGTTTGAAACGTCACTTGATTTCATGCGACCAGAAATACCCTGCATCTGTACTAACTTGAAATGTAGTGTGTTCGATTCTTCTATTTTAAATCTCATGTTTCGCTAAGGGTTATTAACTAGAACAAGCGTGGTGAAGGTTTGGTGATTCGGCAAGGTACATCTCCTTCCAGAACTGATGAAAACAATATTACCTTTCAAACCATTGTGTGTTTTTATAACTGTTTATTCACATAAACTGGCCCGAAAAATGCATTTAGAAAAACTAAGGCTGACATTATATTAGTAAAAAAATTACGTTATCTTACTGCCACATGATAGGAAATAGAACATTGCTAGTTTTGGCACCGAACGGATGTCAACAAAGTTGCGAAATCACGCAGTTACGCGGAACTCGAGAGCTGGAGCATACTGCATATTTGACTGAAATTTTGCTAGTCCATTGCGTGGAATTTTGTTAACATGCCTGCAGCATTTTAATTTTAGGTCGTTGCTCAGTTGGCCTTCATAGACGTGACGGCCAATTATTTTTATTGTAGGGGGATATTTTATCATACGAGTTCGAGATGATGTTAATGGTGATGGGAATAGGTATTATTATATCTATTTAAATTTGCTATTCTCTTGAGTCTTTATCCTTGACAACGGCGGTATTCTTTATCGAGACTCGAGGTTATTTGACAATCGGACCGTTCACACGTGTGAACAGCGTGGCAAGAATTTGGGCAGAATATTTGAACGAATTTCCTCAGCTTTTGAGTATCGTGTGCAACCCCCCTAATAAGCGCTTCTACTAATTCTAATGATTCAGTATTCTCAGAGTACCCAGAAAGAACTACCATCATCCCAAGAGGAGCGGAAACAATTCACAAGAGAATCATAGGTGCAGAATATGCTAGGATCGAGCATAAAGCCTACTCAACCTCCACGGTTTACACTAGTCGAATTATATCTCTGGCAACAGGAATTTCCGGCAATAACTATGTATCACTGCAAGCCAGAGTGCAGCAGGCAGTGAGTTAAAATAAGCGGAACCGTTGCGACATTGACGTCAAAGTGAATGATTGCTGCAGAACCTCCACCTTCGGCAGGGAATTTGCTCGAGCCTCACATCAGTCTTAAGTCACCGTGCGTGATTTTGGCGCCACGGGACCACTGCGGAAACAGTCCTCACCTTCAAGGGTAAGTTTGCTGTAAGGCGAGCAGCCACCAGTTTCCTGAAGGACCCTTTAGTTCCAAATTTCATCTAATATAATGGCATAGAACCCGTGATTTCATCTAATGTAGTGGCAGAGAACCCGTGATTTTATCTCATGTAGTGGCAACGAACCCGTTCTGACGTGCCCAGCACTAAAGTCTGGGTATTATATTGACTAGAACTATATATAACATGTACTTCTAAGATATCGGCCGACGTTACATCTCGTCTCAAACAATACTAAATTTTTTTACGCACTCGTCACCTGGACTGGTTACATCAGAATTTCGTTTAAAGATATCATTGTAGAGTAGAAGAAAGTATATTCACAATTAACCGCTAAACCAACAACCAATGGGAGATCTGCTCATGACGTCACTCTTGAGCATGACAATTAATTAATTAAGCGGCAAGCGGTGACCTTGATTGGTGGCACACTCCACGCTACGCGATGACGTGAGAAATTCACACTCTACTATTTGTTCACAATGACGTCACCGCCACCGACCGACAGTAGTGACACCTCTTTTAGCTTTGCTACAATGAAGATCTCTTGATCGTACGGCACGTAACGTCAGTGTGTTCGCTGAACTATTACGGCTCGCTAACGAGTTAAAGATTTTAGGTATTGGACCTCGCCCTCTCCATCATACGCCGTATTTTTGTAATAACCGATAACTAAGTGTGTTGCCTAGCTTGGGGAGTAATTTTATGCTTAATGTATTGAAGAAAGTAGAAAACGTGTGCTTACCTCCAACGGCTTTGCAGATGACGTCATCTTTCTCGCCCAAAAGAACAGGCGAGTGGCGTGGAATGATTTCTACCCTCTCTGGCGGCACTGTAACAAAAGCACACAACGAAATCAATGCACACGGACAAACAACCATAAGATAACACTGTAAATTTACATACAGAAGCAGTAGGATAAAGCAACACCAAAACGAAATTGCAATATTGATTAGTAAGAACACGTATTACCAAACCTCAAACACGAATACAATAATAATTAGTACACGAGAGCACTACCAAGTGCAAGACACACAAATATTAAAATCTTAATCCGTTCATACACGAACTACGACTAACAAGCAACACACGCAGGCGCCTTTAGGTGCGATTACAGTGTTAACTTGTTCGCACACGCTCTACTACACAAAGCGCATATCTACATACACGATATTATTTAGACACCGCCAAATACCACTCGCACGATTACAATGCTAACAATTATTGCTACCGCAAAACAACACACACCAGAATCTAATTCTGCCACAGCCGAGCACAATCACAAAGCTAAATATACCGCACGGCAGCATAACTTTCACCTCAGCCCCGCCGGCTACGCTACGACCGACCACACGGCGAGCCTATATTGAACAGACCATAGTTATTGAGCGGACTAATTCAGTAAATTATTGCACACAGTTCAGCCGCGTGCCCGCCAGCCACGAGGGATGCAAATTCAATGCTGTACGTCAATAGGCAGGAGTGGCTTGGAGTTCAATATTGCCGTTAGTGAGTGCCAATGGTTCCTTGTTTAGTAATGGTAGCACTCGTGGTAATAGTTTGATGACAGGTGAATAACGCCGTATGGTTCTACGAAGAACTACCTGGTGTAGTCGTATGCTGCGGGTGTGATGGTTCGATTTAGCAAGTAGTTGTATGTTACTGGTTGACGGTTCGATGTAAGACGTAATCGTAATCCACTGGTGTGACGGTTCGATATCGGACGCAGTCGCATGCTGCTGGTGTGACGGTTAGACTGATGTCGAGTGCAGTCGTGTGATACCGACTGACAATCACAGCCAGTGCACTTCGGGAACTTCACTAGCGAATGCTGAGCACAGCCGTTACAGTTCGACGAAAGTTCTCTATCGATCGCAGCAGACGGTTTTCCGACTGCAATATCTTGCATTGTCGGTAAGCACATAACATTACGATACCTTATTTTATAAGGATACAAGAAGAAACAGCGATCACACCATGCAAGAGAATCTTATGATTCCACAGCAAACTATTCCAAACATCAGAATGTAGATGGAAGTGCTTTTTATCGCACGCACACACCGCAGGCTGCACTGCATCGGACCGCATCTCCTGTCGCGGTGAGAAAACATGCCAGCAGGCCCAATAAAAAAATGGGATAAAAATAAATGCCTTGGGCTTAAGAGTTCTCACTTTCCTTTAAAGGCAGAAGTTTTTTGGGCAGGTGTACCATGAACTGGAAGAGAACCAGGGACGACAAGATAACGCACCGAGCGCCTCAATTAAAAAAAAAAAAACAGGGTCAGGATCGAAAAAAACAGCAGAAAACAAGAAAAAAGGGCGTCTCGGTTCAATAGACGTTGGCGCCTGAGACAGGGCTCTCCATGACAAAAGGTAACGAACAAAAAGTAGTCGGAAGTGAACCATTCGTTTGTTTAGCTGGTGACTTTCTGACTAGCTAATACGAGCGTCGGTCGGCATGGAACAGAAGGAGGAAGCTCGGGCCGCGATACAAGACACAACCCGGCGGCAGACGGTTTGTGCCATCGCGTCGTGGCGATTAAATGTAAACGCAGCGTGAAAAACACGATCGAGCGGTGACAAGCTGCTGAGTTTTCTTTTATCGTCGCAGTGCTTTTCAACAGAATTGCCAGGCAGGGACCTTGTCAGAAAAGCATGGAACTTCCGACATCACAAGAGCGTTGATACGCAAGGTAAGACAATCGTTAACGAATTTTTCTTTTTTTCGTAGCAGCGTTGTGCAAAAAAGAAAAAATGAAAGCAATGAGTTGTAGAATAATGAAACACACAGATATCATCACATCAAGCTAATATACTGCTCAAAATTAGTTCAGGGCCAAGTTGAATTCTGAATGGTAATTTTATTCTTTGGTGGGGTCGTTCAATAGCACAGATTCTTTTTTTTTTTTTGTGGAGAGTACGCACCCGTGGGATTGACTCTGCTTGTAAACTCCTGTGTACTGAGCAGATAAATATTAACAAATAGCAATATAGGTGCGAGAAAAAAATCTGTCCATGCAAAAGTGACCCTAACTATTTTTGAACAGCTTATTAGTCTGCTTGTCACGGTCTGCCTTAACGAGTGACTGAGTGTTTATATTATGCGAGTACGGGTTGCGTTTTTCCTCATTCGTTCTAAGGTAAACTCCGTATACATGACACGCGCCGGGGCACACCAGCGGAAGGTTAGGAGCTACGCACATGGTGAAACCAGGGAGGTTTAATAGAACCTATTAAAGCTCCTTGGGTTAAACTGAGCTCGGGAATGCACAGGAAACTCGGGACCTGGAAAATCTTGCTTTATGGGGGAAACTCATTCAAAAAAAAAAAAAAAGCGTCAGTCTCGTATGTATTGCCAGGATCATGAAATTTTCACACGGTCCTATAGCAGTTAATTTTTAACAACTAGTGGCGGAGCCATTCAGATATGACGGTACAATAATAATTTTAATAAAAATCCTTTTTGCCACTGCTCTTCTTGGTGTTCCTGCTCTGATGGACATCTTTCTCTTCATTGATCTTCTACTTAACATGCGCATCATAAGCTATGAGTCAATAAAGCTTTGCTGCGGAAAGGAAGTGGAATGCAGTAACCAGGCTACAGCTAAGCAGTACTTCAGACATCTGCTGGGGGTAGGTTTCCAATTTAGCAATGTCACGGTCAGTCTACCGTTAAACAAGTGAATTTTTTCTTTGTTAAAAGAAAGAGGACCGAAGAGGCCAACGAAATACCTAAGTAGAAATTTATGCATTAGCATACAGTGCGATTCAGCATGTATCAAATGCTTTTTTAGAATTGAGATGATTTTATCTTTCTTGAGGAAGCGGCGGAGTTGGAAATGCAGAGCGAGTGATTCGCCACAAGAGATATGGTTAACATAATGCCAATAGCCCGGAGTGACATAATGCTTGGGCTACGACTCCGCTCTGGTAGTGGGCCCTTCGACAGGTGGGTCCATTTATTCTTTTCAACTGCATCCCGTTGACTACACCTGGAGCTTTCGCTGTCCACAATACCTGAGCTACAGATCAACATCAACACTATGGAATAATTTGCATTTGTTTTTGTTTATAAGATGTCTTTCTAGAAGTGTGCCTTTACTGGCTTTGAGTTGTGTACATTTTTCGAATTTGAATTTTTATCATGAGCCATTTTTTGTTATCAACTCTATTGAATAATTGAAAGTGTTTTTTATGTACAATTTTACGCAGAATTCAATAGTATCTGCGATTTTTCTCTAGGTCGCTTAGAAAAAAGTTACATGCGTTTTTAAGTAAAAAAGTAGTAATTTTATTTTTTTCTGGTAATTCACATTACGTAAAGGCAGAAGTATCGTATGCATAGGTAATTTATTGGGGAAAATCAATGGAAAATGACCTCGCGATTACAATGGTGTGATTATTTTTGTGTACGATTTATATTTCACGAGTTATAACTATTTTAGTGAACACAAAAATATAACAGCCTGACTATTGCAGGATAACCAACGCATAATGATATTAGGAAGCTTCAAAGGGCTGACATGCATTCTTGCATGCATAAAGAATAATAATAAAATAATAATATACAGTGAAATGAAAAAAAAAACAAAATTGTGTCCCATATATGGAAAAAACATAGGCATAGGTGGCTGAAATTTCTCCAGGTGGCAGAAATTTCACCCTCCCACTACGGGCCTCAATGCTCAGCTAGAAAAAATTTCAGTCACCTGTGCCAGTGTTATTACTGTTGTGCTGTATTTACTTTTTATATCTTTCTACTATTTTACTCCACTCAGTTAGCCATTATCTCTATATGCAATGTTTTTCAGCCCGTCGCGCAGATTCCACCGATACCAAAGTTGGGTCAATTCGCTAGATTTAAGCTCGGGTCAATTCGCTGGTAGAAATCTCGTCCACTCCAGCTGCACGGGTTAAGGGTATTGTTACTGGCGACTTTGTTATTTGTTTTCCATTTGTTTATCTAAAAGGTTTTTCGTTGGAATAGGCTTACAATGCAGGCAATGAGTAAAATCGAACTTATTGGACAGGCTGCTGGCGAGCGCTTCAGCATATATACCAAAAGACGAACCTTAAAGTATTTTAGGTCGTCGTTTCTCGAAAACAAATGAGTTTTGAGGTTTTTTGTCCCTTTTGAAAATCGTTTATTTTGCGTTTTTCTATATATGGTTGAAATATGTGCATCGAAATACACAACACACTGTATACTAATATCACCAATTATAAATTGCCTGAAACTTCAGTCTTGACTGCTAGTTTTGGTACCTTTGGTCGATTTTTAAGCGTTTACAACTAGCGAATTAGTAATTACTCTTGAGATGACAGAACAGCTGCCACCAACTCGATAAGCAGCTGTCACTTGAGTAACTGGTTGGGGATTAACGCTTGAAATTCATTCTACTTTAGCGAAACCAACGCTCATGGCTGAAGCCTCAGAGACATTTGTGACACTCGACGACGCCGGGTAGAGACTACGCTCTCAGCTAATACAGACGGACTACTAGTCACTGTCCCACCAGTGAGATAACGCTTAGAAGCAGCAATTATGACAATGTAGATAAATTATTACAAGGATAATCATACAAATTATCTACGAGGAACTAGAAAAAAGGCTGTTGCATGAGTAAATCCTAAAAGGCAAAGAGGTAAGTCCGTAAGAGGTGAATCGTATACAAAAGGGTTCAGCATCATCATGCTCAAAGAGCAAGTACCCTGTCTTAGCAACAGTTAATATTTTCCCCTGTGTATGTATTTTGGGAACATGAGTCGATGTTAATGGAATACAGAGGAAGTATAAAACGTTTCTAGGGGACTCTCCAAAGTGACGCTGTCTACGAGGACAGCATGACGCGGAGTCTGTACAGGTCCTTACTCCAAGCGCTCAGCCATGCAACCAACATTACACCGTTTGTGAAACCTTTTTATTATTCAGCGCAAACTTGCAGTGTAACTCCTGAGTCGACTCGGCCCCTCATGAACGTCATGTATAATGCAAGAAATGCGAATGCCATTAAGTTGAGAGAAAGAAATAGCGAAGATTAGCAAAACTAATTGTAATTATCCGAGCATCAAATGCTAGGCGCCTTCGACAACGTGGCGCGTATAGAGAGCGGAACGACAGTGAGGGTAAAAAATACATACTAAGTCTTGAGGCCGCTAATCAATTTATTACCTCATCAAAAAGTGTTAGATACATAGCCAAAGTCAGTAGAAGTAAGCATCGGATAATATCACCAGTTTCCCAACAATTTTCCAAATGGTAACGCTGACGGGGACCCAATGCGATGTTGACGTCAAATAGCGTTATGTCAACGAAAAATTATTTTTTAATTGAGACGTTAATGGGTAAATCGTTACGAATATACTGGCGATGTCATGCAATCTGACAAAACTATATTCTATATTCTAACAACATGAGTTGTTAGGTATATAACAAAGAGTAGATGACCAAATTTTGGTAATGGTTCGTTTGTTTGTTCGTTTGTCACTGTTTTTAATTTTATGCTTGTTAGCACAATAACTCAAAAAATAATGAATGGATCTTTATGAACTTCATAGGAGTTGTTAGTAATGGTAAAAGACATAAATGGTCAAATTTTAGTGCAGATCAGTTGGTTCGTTTGTATGTTTGACTCATATTTGTCATAACGTTTGTCAACAGTATAACTCAAAAAGTTATGAACGGATCTTCAAAAAAAAATTGAACAAGCTGTTACTAATATAAAAAGGCACAAATGATTAGATTTTGGAGTTTATGCAAAGAAAATTATGGTTTCAGGGCCAATTTGAATTTTTGCTACCGTTGGCTCACTTGGAGGAGGTATGCGCTCTCAGAGTGCGCTAGTTTATATTGTGTTTGCATCGTTGTTCGCTGTCATTCACGCTTCTGTTTTCACAGTGACCGGTGATAACAACTTTTTTAACATCTGCAACAACAATGGGACGACGAAGAGAGACCCTTGATGAACCTGACGGCAGGGAGAAAGGTTGGGTGTGTTCGGAGATGACTGTTACTGGTAACTTCGTTTGAGACGTAAACAACAGAGGGGAGGAGTCAGGATATAACCAGGCATAATCGTGAATAGACTTGCTCGTCCCATCAAAGCAACTGAAGGAATGAAAGCGATGTCTGCTGTCTGCTGCAATCTCCTGAAAGAATCTTAGGTGCCTTGGCTAGATGACATACTGTACCTCTTTCGCTACTAAGGTGCTTTATTTTTATGCGTGCTAGAGCTCCCCATCCCCCCCCCTTCGTTGCTTGCGCTATCCAAGCATTCTTAGCCTCTCTGGGCATCCACGGTTAAAAGTTAATGATCTGACGACCATCTTTAACCAAATTCAACCGTATTGGAAATTTTCGGGCAATCATCAGTCGCGACGTTTATGCCGATGGACGTCAGTATAAATTGAAAATAGTTTTATGAGAAGTAATCAGTACTGCAGCATAATCAGTCACACGTAGCCACTATTACAAAAGTGATCGATTCTATGAGTATGAGATTTTAGGTGCAATGATACTCCATGGCGTTCGTATGGGTGGGTATATAATGAAATTGTTCCGTAAATGTATTTGCGTTCTTGCAAGTGATTGTTAAATATACTCCAAACTGTTCTAATTTTGTATGTTAGTTCCTTATGCGTATCAGCACATCGGTAAACATTTGGTTGTATTCGTTGAAAAGCTTATGACGTCAATCAGTCATAAGCAAATGATTTCAATAATTTTTGTTTTTTTGCATATACTATCTATTGCTCTAGGCCCAACTTTTGCTAACGATGTTGCCCTAGCGAGAGAGGTTTTCTGAAAACATTTTTCATAGAAAGTCTGTAAATCGTCACTTACATTACCACGCTACCTATTGTCGCTGGTCGGAGTGCACATCGAGAGGTGCACTAAAGGAACACTTCACGTGAGAGAACACAGTTAAACGAAACCACAAATGAGATCTAACCAGCACATCGACATATGTTTTAGTGGCGGTTAGCAGGGGAGTAAGTCAAGTGACAGTATATACAGTGAGTCAGCAATGAGTGCAGTTTTATACGCACAGGGCGGCAGAGATAATAGAAGATGTTTACCTTCAGCTCATCTAAGATTTCAAATGGCGGGAGTTCGATTTATCATTCTGGAAGAACACTGAGGCAGTAATCGCAAACAAATTACAGTTGGAGCACCAAAAAATTAAAAGAAGTCTCAAATTAATTGCCGCGTGAACTGGATCCAAAGTGGCAAAACGTAGTCTACGATTGAAGTTTCGGACAAGTTGCAGCCAAGTGGATCAGATCATTTATACTGCACAGTGTGGCTTGAAGGAGTCTAAGTTAACCCTAGTAATTTATATGCCCTAAACAATCCTGGAACATCACTCAATGTTCCGGGAATGTGCATGGATTAAAATCAGGTGAGTAGCTTAGGTACATAAGTTGAGATTGGACAGCTGGCAGTAGACGGACCAACAGTCCCATTCCCTGAGAGCAGCCGAAACTCACGCTCCGGCTCTTTTTGAGCTACTGCCGTTATGTGAAAATCACTTACACATCTGAAGAAGAAAATAAAATAGAATAAACACTAGAACGCCTCGGTGGCGTAGGACCATCACCCGAGGTGGGAGCAAATTTCATTGCCGTCGTTTTTTATAACCAGCTAATCCTAGTTTTCTGACATGGGTCACATCGAGGACAGCCCACCAGACTAAACATACAACAGCTAATCAGAAATATTATATTGTGTTGACCCACGACTGCTTGAGAAAAAAATATTGAACATTCTTCATCAAGTTTCCCCTTTCTACGTCATATATATGTATATTTTTTTAGATTAAAACGCTTAGTTTCAATCACTATTTTTTCTCCGTCACCGCGCAAGACATCAAGCCCTATAATGATGTTTCTCATTCCACCCAAAGTAAGTTGTTCAGGCTTAAAAGGAACTTACAAGTACCAAAGCATAATCGTGCGAAAGCCAGCTGAAGTTGAAAGAGTTGTTATTTTAAAGAAGAACACTGGCGCGGAGAATATCACCATGGCTAGATCAGACACATCAAAATATACTCGCATAACCAAATCAATACAAAAGTATTCACTAAATAAAGGATGAAACCACTACGTGCACGGCGGCGCTTCAAGCACGAACAAACGAGGTGAACAAAAATAACTACGTTTCAGGCACAGATCCAGGAATTTTGCATGAACTGCCCCAAAGCTTCTGTTGACTTTCCATTTAGACCAATTAGTCCCACTTAAAAACTGCATATTACAGCACGGAGAAATACGTTCTACCTATTCTCTGTATCTTTGCCTCAATGCATAAATATGGTGATAGGATCATTACACACATATGATATTCATTACAATACAAATTTTGAAAACATTTTGAATATCAATACACAAAAGATAATACCAGTACATCTGTAGAGAAAGTTGTAGATAGTGACAATAATTTATGGCTTCGTTCGATGTCGAAAACCTTTAAACGACTATTCCTTTCATAATGACTGAATATTTGCTTGAACAAGTTGTTTGAAGACCATGCAGGTAACTAATGTCATTGATTTAAATAGGAAGTACTGTAAGACACTTCTGAAGCACTCTATTTTAAACTAACTTTCTTTCAATGGGAGCTTGTACAAAGGGACGTTTTAGGCATAGATTTACTGTCTACGGTAACATCTGTTAGTGCGAATACTAATATAACCTGTCACAAAGCGTTCAGAAGATTTCCACTCCTGTATTATATAGCAATACGTGAACGATACTACAGTACAACTCCTCAAAGAAAACCTCCCAAAACCGAGAAAACTCGTGAATGGGAAACCCCCGAAATGGAGACTATACAGCACCGCCATCGGTCGTGAATGGCAGCAACAGCCGACGTCAGCATGAGTGACCAGCAAAAGGTGTAGTACAGTTCAGTTGATAGCATATTCAAGTGTCTGGGTCAAAATCCAGACAGTCATAATCCCGATACCCACAATCCCGACGGCCACAATGACGACAGCCAAATTTTTGGCTGTCGAGGCAACGACAGATTGAGTACAGTGGGTCTAGGTCCCCTAGTGCATCAATTTAATGGCACACATTGTGCATCTGCCTACATACGTTGAGCCTATTGCGCACCGCAAACGAATAGCAATGAGCATGCTGAGAGAAGTTGTCGTACTTACCACATTCTTTCTAGTCCAATTTACACTTCCGTTAGAGCTTATGCACTGCAATGTCGTGTGCTAGTAAGCCTGAACGAAATTAGCGTTTTGACATTTTAAGTCGATCCTTTTAAACTCAGTGTACTAGCTTCCATAAATATTTCTAAAATTAAATGTTTCTTTGATGACCTAAAAAGTGTAGAATCAATGGTATCTCGGCAGCAGATAGATTTATAGCAGTGTAGTCCCGCAGTGAGTCGGTTTGTTGCATGACAGATTGATATTATACGCTTTCACAAAAGTACTGATAAAGAAATGAATGCCAAAACGTTCACACCGTTTTAATGGAATAATAGCTTTGCTAGGTTTGCTCTACTCCTTGGCTCCTTCATTTGTTTTACGGATTAGCAAATCACTAGACGTCATTTGTACAACGTCTATTGTTATCCGTAATGTCGGCACATTTATATCCATTCACAACTTGTGTCGTCTTTTATCGAGGCCCACAAGCACTCAAATTGCGCTTGCTAATGCCCCACTGAGACCAGTAACATTCCAATCTCTAACCGGTGAAGCCGTTCAGCACATTGCGTTTTTGCGTGAGCAATTTGTCTCATGGAAATGTTTCGTAAAAGGACAAGTTCGCAGTATCATAAACGAAAAATAGCGTTTTGACCTTTTCAACGCTGAGGCGCTTATTCGGGTACATAACAATATGAGTCAGTCTAACCATAACACTGATGGCTCATTGGGACGTTGAAGAATAAACCCTATATTTCCTAGTACCTACAATTCGTGGAGGACGTTTCATATAAGGTTATTCCTTCGAAAAACCGAATATAATTTGGACAGTTCAAGCTAAAGGCATTTGTCAACTGCAGTCAAAATTTCCACTAATCGACGATGCCATCCGCCTGATGACACGCTGGATAGCGGTAAGTAATTTCAAAACCTCAGAGTAAGTGAAGCCTAACAAATGAAATAATTATAGGCTTAAGGGGACTAAAAAATTGTGACGTGGAAGAGCACGACAATACGAAGCAGTTAGTCAAAACTCAGCACCAAGTGAAGCGTGTCACGCAAGCCAGCTTACGAGGTCAAATTTGACCGTGCTGCGAAAGACTGTCATCACTGTGGAGATGGAGCCATTACTCCTGCCCCTCCTTGCTTGAAATTAATTTGCTCCAAGAGGTGGTTCGGCTAACGGTAAAGCTAGTCCTCTTTATAAAACACTGCAACTAAAAGATCCACATTCACTGGTTCTCGCTGCAAGATATAGTAGGTAGCTATATGCCCGCTGGCCTTAGAGGAGCGCACAGCTGCAGTCGACTACAGTTTGTCAGCGCTTTAGTTTCAAAGACTAAGACGGAGTCGGAAATGCCGACTCAGTAAGCGAAGCACAGTGAGAACTCACCTAAGTGGCAGACAGGCTCAATCCCCTCGTACTCGCGTAAAAGAATCTAACACTGTGACATCCTGCCAGTGCGGAAAGTTGAAGTAATAATTGGAGCCCATAACTAGCTGTGTTGTAGAAAAAGTATGCTCCCCTGTAAAATACGCACATTACGACGCGATTATTCAATAAATGAGTCGGTTTTTTTCATGTATCTGACTTACGTACATCAGAATCCCGTTATTTGGAGTTTTCTCCCAAGATTGCCGCAAAGAGGTACATTTGAAGAAAAGGCTAGAAAACCATTCCCGCTCATCGGACTTTGCACAATTTCCGGAAAGGGACCTTAGCTGAACTCCTAGCCGCTCCAGAAGCTAAAATCGTAAAACAGCATTTGGGACGGCCAAAGTTTACCTTCAGAGAAGGGTATTTTAATGAACATACAACTACAGTTATTCAAAGAGTCAGGACATTCTTGAAAGCGAATGCCAGAAACAAGGTACTGTATTTAGTAAAGATAAACACACGGTAGTTTGGTCTAACAAAGAAGTTTACAAGCGCGGCGCATCTTCATCTATATGCCAACGGATTCAAAACGAGGGTCATGCACCATGAAGAGAGTAAAGATGGATAAATCAATTTCCGTAACCAATATTTCTTCACAGCGATACGGCAGTCACAAAGAAGTTACAGATGGTTCCGTGAATATGAAGATATATTAGTCATTTCATAAAATATATTAATGTTCCGCTTTCCCTTCATTCATGTATGCAGAAATACACGATTTCCATGCGGAGTCACTTTTTTAGGCACACGGTATATTCTCCAATGCCTACCTACATCTTCCAACTGGCTCAAGTTGAACCCAAATAGGTTGACAAGCATGCGAGGTCTCTTGTATGTATACAGCATGTGAGTGAGATGCCTGCCATACGACCGAGCGAATCCTAACAACTATTGAGTTCAAATAAAACTAGCATAAATCTGTTCACAAACATGAAAGAAACGCTCAGTGGCAGGGCAAATTCAATTTCGGTCGTGGTATTACGAGCCTTCCCAAGGGTGCCCTGAAAGGCCTGAGTCAGCGGCGAGGCTTCCCAAACGGACTGAATCTTTTGGCTGGTGCTGGTGCACAGACCGACCGAGGGGTTCTGCCTACACATACACAGACACAAGCACACATTCAGGCTTTAAATCTTAATGTCTTGCAGCAGACCAAAATGATATGAACATGTTTCATGCATCTATTTATAAAACTAAGAAATTTGATTTTTAAATTCGGACGTTAAAGCACCGAAAGAAGACTTAGAAGACGTTTGAGTTTTGTTGTGCAATTCCATATGTTGAAACTCATTCAGTTCAACACAAGCAAGTTCAGGGGATATTTAAGTGAACGTGTTCACTGTGACTGGCACACGATGGCAGCTGAACGAGGAACTGAGCTAAATTTGGGCGATGAAGAATGTTCAATATTTTTTTTCTCAACCAGCGGCGGGTCAACACAACATAATATTTCTGATTCGCTATTGTAATAGTCACTGAACTTAAAAATTTTATACAGACCTATTAACCACTTATTTTCGTGTTTATCATCATGCATGAGTGGTTTGCTTATGAGTGGTTTACTTAGAAGCGATGAAGCAACTAGTGTGCAAAATCCAGCGTACTTACTTATATTACATCCACCAAGGAGGTTATGGTTTTGTCGGTGTATGTCTGTTTGTTTGTCTGTCACTAAGATAACCCAAAAAGTTTTATACGGACCTTCAAAACTTTATAGGGATTGTTAGGTATGTTAGTAGAATAAGACTAGTTTTTGGTGAGGATGCGGCCAACCATTCAATTGTCTATCTGTTTCTTTTTTCTAGATAATATAACTCAGAAAGTTGTAAGCGGCTCTCTACGATATTCGCAAGAAAATTCAGGAATGCAACTAGGAACAAATGAAAGCATTTTTGCGATGATCAGTTTGTCCCTTGTCTCTATGTTCGTTTAAATATTTAGCAGAAAAAATCCTGAGTTTAAGACAAATTTGAAATTTTCGTTAACATTGCAATACTTCGGCGGAATTGTGTCTCTCAGAGTACTGCTGTCATTATTGGTTGAGGTTGCGTCGGGAAAGGAGACAAAGTGTACAATTTAATTATGCAGGACGTTCCGCCCTGTAACCAGCGTCCAATGCTGATGCAGGCAAAATGAGTGACCTAACACCACGATGCAACACACACCGGTGTCATCTGCAAGTGAAACAAATTTTTAACTGAAAAAGTAACACAAAGAGGCAGCACATTTCACTTAAGGTAAGAAGAATTTCAAATGGAATTTTATTTCGCTATTAGACGAAACATAGAATATTTCATAGGAAGTTCAAAGTTCTCAGGCAACACGACAAGAGATATCTCGGGTTAGTACGTGAAGAGGTACAACAAAGAGGGCTGTTCGAAAACTACAGTACACTTCACTAATTCCAATTTCTGTACTTCATGCTGGACTGTAGTGTGGTACAAAGATCGGAGAATGTCACTATCACGTTCGAGGTGGTCATGCCTTGCTATTTACAGAGTATTCGGAGGTCGACCTATAGGGATGGCAGAAGACTGCACACCTATAGTTCTCCCAATCTGTGTGGTGCGTTTTTTCAGTGAGCCGTCTGGCGCTTTCTGCTCCTTTTGGTTTGTCTTCGCCCTTTTTGTCCTTTCGTTTCGTCCGTGCCTATGTTTCTACGGTGGTTGTAACCAGAAAGTGCCGACAGCGAGTCGTGTACAGACCGCCAGTAGCATTGCATTATATATAAGCTCCCTTCTCATCGGTACTGCAGCCCAGCCTCGGCGTCAGCAGCGGATACAAGTGAGTCAGCAAGAGGGTGTTCTTTCTTGAAGCAAACTGCTATTACTGGCAATGTTCTTAGTATTTTCCAGTTAAAGAGCGGTAAGTAGTAAACCAAATCGCTTGCAACTAAGCAGCGCAAGACAGTCGGAAAGAAATGATCTTGTTACATATCGAGCAAACACCGCCGTAATCTGAAACATTTGCAGTTAGGGTCAACTCACACGGACGGCATGTTAGCGACTATATTACAGTTTCTCTGTCGCTCGTATTGGCGATTTGTGTCGCCGGGCGACAAGATAGCGGCAGACTAGATCTCAATTGAGAGATGGAGTTCGAACAAGAAGCATTGGTGTGGATATATAAATATACTGTTTTAAAAAAGTGCTTAATGAATACGTACTTACCACAGTCATTTTTGTTTGTTTGGTCCTTTTCTTCAAAATTTTCATAGAATTTTCAGCATATCGTGTTCCAGGTTTTCGCTTTCTCAATTCGATTGCTGTATAATTCACTCGTGTAATCGTAAATGGAAGGGAATTGCTGAATTTCATTGATAAACAAATCCGTGTCAAAGTTATCTTCATCAATCTCGGGAGCCATGATGCGCAATGCAGCCACCACGACTATCAAGTGCCTAGTGCCTACTGGCAGTAGCAGTCCAGCAGCACTCCAGCTCCAGTTGCGCACTCGCAATTGCAACGTTGCGATTTCGCCCTGTGTGAGTTGACACCGACTGCTGGTCAGCGACTCGTTTGTGGATCATACCGGCGTCAAGCGACGGCAGTCGCTGATGCCGATTGCATTTCGCCGTTCGTGTGAGTTGCTTCACGCAACTCTGTAGACAATCAATGAGATGGTAAATATATCTCATTGATTGTCTACAGAGTTGCGTGAAGCAACTCACACGAACGGCGAAATGCAGTCGGCATCAGCGACTGCCGTCGCTTGACGCCGGTATGATCCACAAACGAGTCGCTGACCAGCAGTCGGTGTCAACTCACACAGGGCGAAATCGTTGGCAACTGCAACGTTGCAGTTGCGAAATCGCGACGTTGCAGTTGCGAGCGCGCAACTGCAGCTGGACTGCCACTGCCAGTAGGCACTTGATAGGGTCAACTCACACGGATGGCATGTTAGCAACTATTTTGCAGCTTCTCTGTCGCTCGTATTGGCGACACAAATCGCCAATACGAGCGACAGAGAAACAGCAAAATAGTTGCTAACATGCCGTCCATGTGAGTTGACCCTTAGGAAGCACTTCAGGCTGAAAAATTTGTTCATCCCTTACAGCCACGTTTAAATCAGAAACAAGTGAGATACATTCACAAGTATCCTATATCAAATTATCTGAAGCTTTTTTCAGATATTCTCTGAAGGCTGCTAATAATAATGACTACAAAAGCATTAAATGGGATTTAAAATGCTAGTCAGCATCTTCGCACAAAATCTCCCCCAACCAAAAAAAAAAAAAAAATTCTAGTGTGACCGCAGATCGTTGTTTCAGCCTGGGGGAGCAACTACATAGTTTATTAACCATAGGTGTTAAAAACATTCCGGTATAATGGGAATTCGCTCAGCACCAACAAACGTGAATGAGTCAGAAACAGATCTTCAGCACCCAGATGGCAAACAACGCATCATTTGCGACATTTCCCTTGCTGATGCAGTTCCCAGTTAGACGAACTTTTTGTGAGTCAGCAGAGGATGCAAGGTAGTCAAAAACACGTTAAATTCACTGATTACGTAAGTCACAACCGCGTGCATTTTCCTGTTAAACCAATGGCTCCCGCACTCGTTTAAAGTAGCGACCTCTTAGCTACCAAAAACTTTATAGTCCATCTTCTTCGCTCCAGGGGGGAAGATATCAAATACTGCGGTTACCACAATTCCGGTAAACCCCCACAGTCTAGTCTTGCGAGGAGGAATATGACCATTACCAAGAGACGCAAGCATATCAAAGCAAAATGTTTACTCACAAGATGAACAAAAATCAGAGCAAGGGAATTTCGCCGCATATCGGGCTGACACCGCCGCGTTTTAGAAGAGCTCGACCGGCGCTTACAAAGCTGGCAACAAAAGCCTCTTCAGCAGGCACACAAAAATCTCTTGCAAGCAGATTTTTGCCGTCAGAAAAGCAAACGTTTGCAGGCGAAGTCAAGGCCGAGCGTGTCATGGCAGCGGCAGGAGCTGCAGTGAAGGGCTTGAGAAGTGTGAGCTGCATGCTCAGCGTACTAAAAGCAGTAAATGTGAGCTGCAGAGTAGTTTAGCGTGCTCAGATCAGCTCCTGTGAGCTGCACAACAGTTCAGCGTGCTCAGATAAGCTCCAGTGAGCTGCACAATAGTTCAGCGTGCTCAGATAAGCTCCAGTGAGCGGCACAATAGTTCAGCGTGCTCAGATAAGCTCCAGTATTATTATTATTATTAAAACTTCACGCTTGAGCTCCCACGGACAGGTAATACAACCCAAATGAAGCATCTTGCAACACCGGGAAGCCCAAAACGCTGGTAAAGAAAACTAAGCAAAAAAACATTAATAGCTGACTTAAACGCCTGCAGGCCAACACGACCAAAAGCCGATGCCGGCAACAAATTCCAAACCTTAGCCGACCAGAGCACGAAGCACCGACAGAACTGATTAGTTCGACATCTGACGGCCTCCAAAGTGAAAGAGTGCGCTCCGCACGCAGCACGAGTCGCTCTCCCAAAAACCTTGAGGGCAGGGAGAGAAGAAAAACAACTAATGGTTCTCATTATTGTATACCTTATAAAACATGCATAGCTCTGCGTGAGCAGCAAAGTAGTTCAGAGTGCTCAGATAAGCTCCAGTGAGCTGCACAATAGTTCAGCGTGCTCAGATAAGCTCCAGTGAGTTGCACATAGTTCAGCGTGCTCAGATAACCTCCAGTGAGCTGCACAATAGTTCAGTGTGCTCAGATAAGCTCCAGTAAGCTGAACAGTATTTCAGCGTGCTCAGATAAGCTGCACAATAGTTCAGCGTGCTCAGATAAGCTCCAATGAGTTGCACAATAGTTCAGCGTGCTCAGATAAGCTGCAGTGAGCTGCACAATAGTTCAGCGTGCTCAGATAAGCTCCAGTGAGCTGCACAATAGCTCAGCGTACTCAGATAAGCTCCAGTGAGCTGCACAATAGTTCAGCGTGCTCAGATAAGCTCCAGTGAGCTGCACAATAGTTCAGCGTGTTCAGATAAGCTCCAGAGAGCTGCACAATTATTTCAGCGTGTTCATATCAGCCCCTGTGAGCTGCACGCAGACCAGCGGAAACATGATTATTGCACGTATGATGCTGATGCAGCAGTTTTACAAATACCGTCAAACTTAATTCAACATATTTTTCATTTGAGATGCAAATAAGCTAACAATCATCCTTTTCTTGGCAGTTCAATAAAATTAAAATAACTCGTAACACATGCAGCACGTAAACATAACGGAATCCATTCACTGTTTCTCCCGTCACGCAGCACGTGACGCTGTATCCATTATCAGAACACGAGTGCGGACCGCTTCATGCATCTCAGAAAACAGAAACTCTCCCTAAATGCCCGTATCTAAATAATGTGAACAACCACATTCACGTACGTTGTCCGTATCATAAAACCAGCATAACTTTAGTACACGGTATTAAACACAAGGATGTAATTAGTTGTGTGAGCATACATCTGTTTTGTATACACAATATATATAAATATATATACGTCGCTTTGGCCTGATAGACGTACATCCCCATTTGTAACTTTGACGGAAAAGTGGATATTCTCGTTCTGTTAATATCCTATATCAAGTATAGGTCTTTATACGGGTTAACTGTGTTCTAAACTTCATATTTCACTACGGGAACCACTTCTGGGCTATTTAACCTACTTGGCTGGATGGGTAAAAGTTCATTGTAAGGGGCTGGTACTAGGGTACATGGTCGGACTGGATGCCGCCAGCACAAACAAATTTGGAGCGTTTTACTATCGAGAACAGGGCGTGAAGTTGAACGTAGATTTATTTTCCTTCAAAATGAGATAAAATTTGCAAACAAATCTACGGTTTTTAATAAGTTTATTTGACTTTTGAAGATTGAGGCGGTTAGGTGGCCAGGATTTTAGTACCTCTATCGAACCAGCAGGCCTTCTAATAGGCTGCTTTTCCGTATTGATGGCCGTCTAATAGGTCATATCAAAATACATATGTATGCCTGTTTATATGTCTGTCCAGTTTCTATCACGCTGGAAGCATTTATTTAAAACTCATTCATATTCAGTTTGTACGACAGAAGCATGTCGTACCAATTATTGCGTGCTAATTTGAAAGTTAGCATTTTTTTGTCTCAGTGTTTGTCAGTACAAAAAGACAGATTGCGATGCTCTTCCAAAGCGGAATAGGCGGTGCTGCTCACCTCTGTGGATATTTCAAAGCGAAGGTTAAGCTGACTTGTACAATGCAGCTTTCAGTAGATTCGCGAGCACAGGCGTGAAAATTGTTCTTTTTCTTTATGACTGGAATGTGGATTAGTACATTCCAATCCGATACAGAGAATATCTGACGCTTCGTAGTCCCAAGCGCAAGTACGTTGAGACAAAACCACCACATATACGTCGTGCTACGGTCAGACTGTGCTATCAAACCGAGGCAGTTTTGCTCAGTATGACGAGACAAGCTCATGCAAAGTTCTAGAAACTGAGCTTTCAAGACACAGACTGGCAGGTAAGAGTGGCATGCAGCTGGCGCCTGAACAGGTACGTGGGAAGCAGGCATGGCGTGACCTCCGAGATTCGTTCGATTATGGGCAGCGTTGGTTAGACTGTGAGCAGTGGCGACCCTTGCCAAAGAACATTTTAAAATGAACTTTTAGATAATATGACAGACAGGAGGAATAAACATTATTAGGCGGCATTGTAGTTATTGAGAATGAATGCCTATAAAAGCACGTGGCATTGCATGAATAGTTAAGGTTACACACACAGTAAGTACTTCAATATTAGAGATCTATTTTAGTAATATCTGGCAAGCAAAAAGAATTCCTATTAGTAAGGGAGACAATAATGTTGGCTAGACAGTGAGTGACTGCACGTTTTACATCTATTTTTGAACAATTTGACAGGATGAAAAATCCTCATTAGCATGGGACAATACCAAGATGGCTACAAACAGTCCACAGTGAGTATACATTGTTATATTTTTGAAGTTGATTTAGGATAATTTCATAGGCACAAAGAATAACAAAAGCATGTTCGATTATAGTGCAACTTAGCAAGTTGAGTAGCTACAGTTATTGAAATCCATTGTAGATAAATGTAACAGGCGGAAGGAAAGCCATGCCTATTTATATATTCCACATCATAGTGCCTTTCGTTAGACAATGAGCAAAAACGACTTATATTCGAGGTGAGCTCATCCAAGGACAATAGTACGGAGATGGAACACCAGGAATAGGACGAAGCACTGCGTAATTTAGAAGATGATCCGTGCCGTCAAAAATTACGGAGAGGAATTTGTGATGACACTTTATAATAATCATACTGAAGTGTTTTTTGTGCCTTACAGAGGTTAAAAAGAAAAGAGTCGAGTTCTCGCTGTTTCAATTCATTTGGGTAATATCATCTTTCCTTCTCGTAGATGACCTAACAAAAATTAGTTTATGTTAACAAGCACTCAACCATAATTGAATTTAGTTCCCGCTACGTATCCTGTATACATAATATGATTTCAGTAAATATATCGACATCTTCACGCTCTAGCGAAAATTGTTTCGTCACAGGAGGAAAGTAAGATGGCAAAAAATAACTGCTGCGTTTATTCAAGTCTTGGAAATCGCTTCACCTGCGCTTCGTAAATCACTTAAGACCGAGAGGAGGAGGAGGAGGATGTGAGGAAAATGAAAAAAGCTGTCTTCGAAAGTGTTAACAAAAGTTCTATATACTAACTGGAACCTGAAATTACACAGAGCAGAAACAATATTCTTTAGTGATATCCCAAACCCGTATCATCCTATTTTTTTCCTATCTAATACTGAAGAGACCCCTAAGTAATTGCAAAGACAGCGTTTCATGTACTGATCTCATTCTTGGGCAACTCAAACTGCTATAAAATTTGATTTATTCAATCAATTATGATGCACTGGACCCGTATCATTCATAAGGAGAGCAAAAAATACTCAGAGTCAGACAGGAAATCTTCTATCGAAGACCTACGAGCAATAGCTGCTTCAATTCGAATTTGACTCCTCCTGCTATTGATCCATTCCCGGTTGGTATGTAGGATACGTCAGGAAAAAAGCCCTACTTTTCCCCTATCTAATACTGATGATAGCGGTACAGTCGTACCAGATCATTAACTAACAGAGGGACAAGCAGAATTATAATATAGGTCATCATTACTTGGATTCCAGGGTTGGGGGAGCAAGAACAACATTCAGTTTCAAGTAAGATTCCCAGTGTCGCCAGTTTCTGCAACCTGGTCTAATTTTTGCCAGCTGCATGTTATCAGAACGGAAAAGGATCGCCAAAACATCTCGAACTACGGCTTTTTTTGCGAATCTATTTTGCTAACAGCGCATCATGAAAGACAAAAATATATAAACAATATAATAAAGGCCGAAGTGTATTTATCTGTTTATTTATTCCCTCTGCCAAGGCAATTATATTTTACTCAAGTTTGTCTACCACCAAGATAACTCAAAAAGATATGCACGGACCTTTACGAAATTCACATGGATACTTAGGTATGTAGGAAGAACAGACGAATAATTTTGGCAAAGATCCTCGGAAAAAAACTTCTCCCTTACTGTATCTACGTCCAATAAGACGATAGAGATGGGAGCGAAATCGAGAGAAAGCAAATTTTAAGAGAATACAAGATAATGCCACTTTTGAAGATCACGTGGCTAGAGTTGTTACTATAGGCAAATAGTGGAGCGCATGGGGTGCTTCAAACTTTCTTTTCACGAGAGGCAGACACAATGCTCATCTTATATGGAAACAACTAATATTTCCGAGGATTGAATACTGTTCACCTCTTTGGATGCCAAGCAAACGGAAAGAATTAGAGCGCCTTCAGGCTATCCAGCGATCGTTTACTGCCAAAATCCGGGGCATGCAAGATTTAAACTATCTCGAAAGACTTGCTCAACTTAAAATGTACTCCATTCAAAGGCGATTCGAGCGCTTTACGATCATATATATCTGGAAAATTGTAGAAAGAATTATTGTCAACTTCCATATACGAATCCAGGCCAGACACTCAGACCATATTGGTCGCACTTGTGACGTGCGAATCCCGATCAAAACTCGTGGAGACACAATGGCCACAAAGTATTCTAATAGTTTCGCAGTTCGGGGGACGAGGTTATTCAACAAAATGCTACCTACGTCACATCCGAAATGTCACCGGTACAGAGACTGCGAAATTTAAAATCTTACTGGACGCATACTTACTGAAAGTGCCAGATAAACCTGTTGTAAGCGGCTACGTGAACTGTGGGGATAACTCGCTGTTAGCCATCCTGCTGGTCACGGACTGCAGCATCACC